>JABUQX010076179.1:15000-60518 GCA_015478945.1 Trachelipus rathkii
TTTCATCAACTTTATGTTCTACCTTCCCGATCTCCACTCCAGATATTTACTAAGTGTTTTCCTGCTGCAATTGCCTATGATGCGTGTCACCCAAATCGTGATTGTTTTCACTCTCCGTCTTCTCCCTTTCCTGGTGTAGGAAAGCATACTTATTCCAGACCCAAACTCTATACATTTTTTCTTCGGAGAACTTCTCAACACCTCCACCTGGCCTTAATTGCTCTTGTCTGTTTTTTTGGGGCGTATAATTTTAAGTCATCCATATAAAAACAGGTGTGAAATAATTTGCTTGATTTCGTTACGTGGGTTTATTCTATATCCGTTTTGCAATTTGTTTATTAAATTTGCTCAAAGGGTTAATTAATGGCCAAAATGAAGAGCAGTGGAGATCAACGAATCCCTTGGGAATATACCTCATTTTTTTATTTGATTTATTTTCAACTCAACCAATCTCACAAACTTGCTCGACTTTTTCGGCTTCACACCTTTCCTTCTTTTGACAAATCTAATTTGCTGAAGTATCTATCGTATGCAAATTTGGAATAGCTTGTTGTAGTCATCGGTATGGGGAACACTTGTCGTATGCCTTCTTTAATCGTATCCCAGTATGCTAAGATGTTCTGGCCTCCAACTATTTTCAAGATCGTTTTTGTTGATCAACAATTGATCTTTTGTGCTCATGCTATTTCTGATTTTCATTTGTGTTTTCCATTTATTATATTATTATTCTCTACATGTTTGTATATTTCTAGATGCTATTATGAATGTTAGTGTTATGTAGATGGTAGGTTAAACATGTTATAGGTCCTGTATTTGTTGGGTTTTTGGTTTTCTTCAGATTTGGTATGAGGGTGGATGTCTTCTATTGCTCAGCCACTCTGCGAAATGTTTCTCTTCCATTTCAACAACTCTGTTTATACATTTGAGGGGGCTGATAAGTACATGTAACCTTCTTTAGCCACACATCTGAAACCTTTACAGGTCCCCGGGTGATTACCATATTGGAGCTTTCACGAGGACTCCTTACTTCTTTCCTGACTTATTTCCCCAAATTCCATTCATTAATATTATTTATTTGCGGGTCATTCACTATTTCTTCCTTCCATTCTGCTTCATTGTTATGATGTCTTTCGTTTTCGTAGATGTTTTTCCAAACTCTTTCAATCTCCTCTTTTCTTGGAGGTTCAGTCACTTTAATTTCATCGTTTCTCAGTTTTCTGTACAACCTTCCAGGATCTTGCTTAAACATTCGATTTTGTTCTTTTTGTTTTTCGTTTCGTTCATATCTTCTTAATCTTTTACTTTTTGCTGCAAGATTCAATTTTCTCCTAGTAAATGCATGGATTAATTTATTGCCTTGTCTAACTCTTTCTCTTCTGATTATATTTTATACTCGTCTTCTTACTGCTTCCGATCTCAACTGACCTCCCTGAAATGACGTTAAAATGGAAATCTCCTCTCTTAATTTTTGTATTTCTTTCTGTAATCTTAATTTCCAATGTTTGATTCTCTTTATTCCTGTTCCTTCCTTCATCACTCCAATTTCCATGTTATCTGCTATGGCTCGACCTACTGCGTAATATAGTCTGTTGAGTTCTGTAATATCACAATCAATTGGTAATATTCTTGGTAGGATTCTGTTGACGATTCCAATCTGTTTGTTCATCCCAAAGTAATCATTTACTTTTATTTATTCGTGAGTCTTTTATCCAGATTCTTCTATCAGATCTATTCTCATGTAATGAAATGCAGCTATTTTCTGTTAGCATGACCATCAAGTTGTCTCTTGTATATTGGCGTACTCTCTCACTTCTTCTCCCTCATTCATATATTTTCTCAATGTATATTGGTCCAATATTCATAGGTGTCCTCTGTTCCTTCATCACTTTCCCCTTGCTTCATTCTCATTTCTGTTCCATGAGTTCATTATTCAGTCTGCGTTCTTTCGGCTATCCCATATTAACTACACCACTATTGTCTCCTCTTTGTTTGTCTTTCAATGTCTCTCAAGGGGCAGGGTGTTATGCGTACCATATATTTCCTCTGTTTCGTAACTCTTTTTCACCTTCCAGGCTTTTGTTTGTCTTTGTTTTTTTCCCTTCTCTTTTATTTTCCTATTCCCTTGATACAGTGCTCCCCTATTCTCTTGTATTTTCTGAATAGTTTCTGGTGTTAATTGGAGATCTTTTTTCATTATTTCTCTTGCTTGTTCTTTTATATTTTTTTAGATCTTCACTTGTTGGGAGTGTGGCTTTCTTCTTCTTTTTTCCTTCCTCGTTTCTCTCTTTATTATAGTTTAGGATGGTATGTTTTTTAATGATCATTTTTTTCTGTCTCTCTGATTATATTTTTGTTTCAATCTATATTCCCAATAATCGCTGGTACTAATTACTTTCTCTTCAAATATATATTTCCAGAGTTCCGTTTTTTCTTCTTTTCTGGATATGCTATGAAACTTTGAACTGGAATTCGTTTGTTTATATTCGAGGTCCAGATCCCTTCATCAGATGGATTATGTGATCATCTGTCTGTGTTTATTAGTCTAATGTGCTCTTCCACTTCTTCATCCACTTTCTCTTCGCTCTTCTCGTTATAACCGGTCTTTTACCGTTTCTTTACATTTGTGGCTATTACTTAAGAACCTCCGCATCGGTATTTCGCCAATTGCCTTTGTCTATGATGTTTTCTTGTCTTAAATAGCTCTTGCCTCTTTTCACCTTGCGCTTTTTTGGGGAAGTAAGCGTGTCTGCCTATAAGTGACACACCAAAATATTCTAACTTTCCTTCCACCGTAGTGATGGGACATTTCCTTAAGCGCACCTCTACGATTGTTAGGCGGTCTACTTTCCTGTTTGATTGATGTCTGGTGAGTCAGGGACTTGTCGAAGACTCGTCTGACGACTCACCTGTGGAAGTGAGCTTTAGGGTTTTTAGCTCTCAAAACCTTTTTGGCTTTGATTTCTTGCGTCTCCGAGAGATTAGGGTGATTCGCTCATTCACGAGCCCTCCCATCCCCTCTACCTCCTCTCCCTAATGAGGAAGGGCCCGGCAACCAGGAACTTCCGATTTCCCTGGCATGTTTTTTTTCATATTTTTTCTATTCATGAGTTTTCTCAGTTGCTGTCTGTTCGCTCTGCGGAGACCAAAGAATTTACCAAAGTGGCGTCTTCCTCGACTCCCAATCATTTTTGGTCACAGAGAAGCCACTCCGACACTCAAGCCTCGCAGAGATCTCCCCCCTTCCGCTAAAAGGGTCAACATCACATTGCTGTTGATTAGCGTGATGTTTAATTGTTAAGCTTTCTTTTGTAAAATTAACCATTCCATAGCTGCACTAGAACATTAAATATTCTATTTTAATTATTTTTTTTTGGTTGTAAAACACCGTACTTTTGAGGGTACTCCGGTGCAGTACCACCCAGTCCCAAAAATCCTTGGTTAAGGGCATCGAGCATCGCACAACTCGAACTCCCAAACTAGCCTTATTATTCCTAGGCTTCCTCGTAATTAGCTTATATAGGCTAATGCTCCTCCCCGGTTTTCCCGCAATGTTTAGCAGGGGATTCTTGTAGATAGGTTATAGAGAGCTGTCCTACCCGCTCCAAGGAACCCCCTACTACCACTGGCACTACCTCCACCTCCTCCATCTCCCACATTTTCTGATGGCATATCGTAATCTTTGATATTTAATTTCTTTCTCCCTTTCATAGAGGGCCACCTTTTCATCGTATGGGACACCTACCTCTATTAGTTGCCCATGGTTCTTGTTGTTTTATTAAACCAAATACAATATCCGGTCTAATTACTTTTGTTACAAATATGTCGGTGGGTATGCCATAACATATAGAATTTGGATATGGTTCATTATCTCTATTGCTGTGAGGTTGGTAATTCCAATGATTATTAGGAGTATCAATATTATATAGTTTGCATAGTCTGTAGTGAATGAGCTTGCATATGGTATTATGTCTTTCCGTATATAACTTTGGTATGTGTTAACATGTGTCTTTTTAGTCTTTCTTTAATATTACATTCGTAGTTACACTCAGAACATTTAAGTAATTAAACACCGTTATGTGTTAACATATGTCTGTTAAAGTTTGCTTTATCATTACATTCATAGCTACATTCAGAACATTTAAATAATTTAAAGTTTGCATGTGTTAACATGTGTCTCTTTAGGCTTCCATTGTGATTACATTCGTAGCTGCACTCGGAACATTTAAATAATTTAAAATTTGCATGTGTTAACATGTGTGTGTTTGTAAGCTATCTTTACGATTAGATTCGTAGTTACATTCGGAACATCTAAATAATTTAACACCGTTATGCGTTAACATATGTCTGTTAAAGTTTGTTTTATCATTACATTCATGGCTACACTGAGTACATTTAAATAATTTATTTAAATATTTAGAGTTTGCATGTGTTAATATGTGTCTTTTTAGGTTTCCTTTAACATTACATCCATAGTTGCACTCAGAGCATTTAAATAATTTAAAATTATTATGCGTTAACATGTGTAATTTTAAGCTTTCTTTGTGATTACATTCGTAGCTGCACTCGGAACATTTAAATAATTTAACATTGGTATGTATTAACATATGACTTTTTAAGTGTCTTTTATCTTTGCATTCGTAGTTACACTCAGAACATTTAAATAATGTAACACTGTTATGTGTTAACATGTGTCTGTTAAAGTTTGCTTATCTACGTTTACATTATGGTCTGAACTCGAACATTAAATCAATCTAAACGTCATTGCATTGTTTAACATGCTGTCTTCTTGTAAGGCTTCCTCTCGCTGATTATGTTACGTAGCCCCATCTACGGACATTATAAATAATATACAAATTTGCTTGCACTCATATCTTACGCATATGTATTTAAGCTATTTCTTGTGTTTACATTTCGTAGCCGCCGCGCTCTTAAATAATTCTTGTATTGGTAGTGTCTTTCAAACAAGATTGAGAATTTTAATACAAATATTTAAGGCTATATCATATCATAACTGCAATGAGCACATTTAAAGTTTCTTTCACGGTGTGATTTTAAATGATTTTTCAACTCGTATTTGGTTTTAAAACTAAAATTACAACTGGTACAAGGAAATTTTTCACAATCCATATTTTCAATTCTTTTGTTATGCCTCCTTGAAGTTTGAGGACCTCTTCTTGTAGAGCTTTTCGCTTCAAGACTGTCACCTTGCTTCTACATTCACCTTAATGGAAGGTTCATGGTAGAAAACAAAAAATGAATCATCAAAACGAGAATATATTAAAATCCAAGTTTGTTTTTATACAAACATTACAATGAAACAACAAAAATTCATCTTCGGCATTTGCAAAAAACTATCTTATGAATGAAACATGACAAAAAAATAAACTACAAAAATTTATTGTATGATCTTTAAAAAAACGTATAATGTAGCACAAGTTGAGATGGTTGAATGGGGTCCAGGTGTGGGGACAATTAAGTGAAAAATTGGTGAACAAGATTGCGGGATAGCGAAGGCAAGATTTGCAGATTGGAGGAGGGCCGTGAACTGTAGTGGCTGTGAGTGATATTAGGGTGGCCAATACGGAGGCGTGCAAATATCACCATCTTGTGTAAGCGCTTTGTCGGTGAGAGTAAGACCACTCACCATTGTTCGACCTTTATAATTATCATTCTCCCACTACGGCTGATCCATCGTGCGTCCAGTACTTATGCTATTCAAGACCCGGAAACCATTTTCGGAGAGGAGGATAATAAAATAGTAAGTTTGATGGGAAGGCGACCTTGCGAATGGCCTCCGGAAGGTACCTAGAACAGCTCCGAAAAGATGAGGCACCCATTTTGACCTCTCTGTCAGCGATTTCGCTGCCAGTTAGCCATTACATAGAGGGGGGTCCAACTAATATGAAATGTTTCTTTACGGAGAGTGGTGAGCAGCCGAAAGAGCATTGTTGTACAGCGTTATACCTTTGTGTTTTTAGAAATAGGGGGCTTTAAGCGCTGGGAGGGTGCTGAGTGAATCTGAATAATGAACATGAGAGTGGTCTTGGTTAAGGAATAGAATTCGAGAAAGGGCAACCATTATAACAATTAATTCTGTCGTAAAAATGGAAGCATGAGGGGGAGAGGTTGCGGTCAGGAGAGACAGCAAACGCACCAACTCTGTCCCTTGTTTTAGAGCCGTCAGTAAACCCTGGAGTAATGAATGATGCCTTTAACAAGGCAGCAGGGTGGCTAGATTTGGAGAAAGAGAGAAAGGTCAGGACCAGGCAAATGGTGGGATCAGGGTATAGCCAAAATGAATACCCTTCATCGTAAGAGAACGGCAGCACCTTTTGCAACTGTGTTTGCAAATGGCCAGTAAGGAGGATTCTCAGATAACTCTAGCAGAATCGGTGTTAGAGCAGATGGCACTGAGGTTTGAAATCGAAGATAACTTGTACACATGATGTATTATTCCTTTCGAAGCGAGAGTGGCATCACATCAGATTCAACTTCAAGGTTTCCCCGGGGGGGGGGGACGATCGGAAGGCTCCAGTGGAGATACAGATCGCCTCGTTTTGGATGGGATCTAACAGGTGTAGTAGAGTTGAGGAGGTCTGACCATATATACTACGCAGCCATAGTCCAGCTTCTATCGGGCGTGTGAAGACGTAAAAGGGACTTGCAATCAGCACCCCAAGATTTTGAGGCGAGATGACGTAATAGGTAAAGCAAGCGATGACAAGTCGTTTTAAATGAGTCCTAGATATTTGACTTGCGAAGTTACAGGAATGGTTGAACCATATAGGGTTAAGTTTGCGGGAGGAAGTGGAAAGTACATCGACTCCCTCTATTCCTAAATAGTACTGCTGAGGTTTTGGTGGGTGAGAAATTACCCCATTGTGAAATATTCTCAATAGCTAGTTGAAGTTTCCTTTCAAAAAATGGCAGCCTGGCATCGGCAATTAATAGCGCCAGATCATTAACATAGAGAGAAAAATTGACCATCGATGGGATAGAAGCAACGATGTCATTGAATCCGATCCGAGAGCAAATAATAATACGCTTTAAACACTGTGCTGTGAAATGTCTTCATCCAGAGTAAAGTGGCATGATAGAAGAGAAGAGCACCCAACCTAGATGGATCTGTCTGACAGAAGGCATTTAATAAAGAGAGGGAGCTGTCCTCAGAAACCTAACAAGTGAAGTTTATTGAGAACCCCAATTTTCCACGTTGTATCATAAGCCTTTTTATGGTCAAAATAGACACCAAGAACCATACTACCAGTTTAGAAGGCTTCCTGGATGTCATGATCCAGTTTTAACAAGGAATCCGCAGTCGAACGATTTTTGCGGAAACCAAACTGGAAGTTTGAAAAAGCCTGGCGACTCTTCAGAACAGGGAGAAGGAAGCCTGAAACTATTTTCTCCCATTATTTTACAAGAATAACAGATCAGTAAATTGGTCTTTGGTTGGCAGCCAACTTTGGATCTTTTCCTGGTTTGGGAATAGGGATTTCAAAAGCTGTAGTCCAAATAGATGGAAAAGAGGATTCGATCCAGATTCTGTTATACAGATCCAGCAAAAACCCTGAAGCAGAGGGGTGAATATGACGGAGCATTATGTACGAAATTAAGTCTGGGCCAAAGTCCCCGTCTTTGCTGTTCGCCAGTGCAGTTTGATACTCCACAGGTGTAAAAACATGGTTATAGGTATGATCTTCCCCTTTCACTGTTGAAATTTGGAGGTGTAGTGTTAATTCTCAATTTATGAAAGGCTTCAGGAGTTCTAGTGACTAGCAAAACTATATAACCTAATGCATCTGCAACAGCTGCTGGTGCAGATATCGTATTGGTTATATCAAACCCATAACTGAGGACTGTGGATGAAGAGTTGTTGGAGCGGCGAGATCTTTCTGAACAACTTCCACACTGAAGAAAGAAGAGTTGCAGAGTTGACAGTCGAAGTATAAGTTCGAAAGTATTGCTTATGTGTCTGGCAATTTTTTTGTCGAGATCTCGCCGCAGGTGCTTTAAAAATAATCATGTTTGGGGTGGTGCCAGTCTTTTTATATTGCCTGTAGTTTTTCTTCTCCCGGTTAGTTGGTGCACACTCTTGGGGCCACCAAGAAATTTCCAAACACCTACTTACGGAAGATCACGGAATACAAGCTTTAGCTGCTGTGATGATAACTTGCTGGAAGAAGTTAAATGCATCATATCGTATAGTCGGAAACCGCTTACTGAAGCGGGAAAGTAGGATGAAAAGGAGCCCACTCCGCTCGGTCATAATACCAGCTGGAATTGGGTTATAACATTGGACTCTGTGCAACTTCATTTAAGGCTATCGCGTAATGGTCAATGCCATATAAAATAATCAAATCAGGACCAGGTAAAGAGACCCATAAGAGAATGAGAGCAGAAGGAAAAATCAAAACAGGAAGAAGAGTGTGTACCTAAACGTTCACATGTAGGGAGTCCTGTGTTAAGGGATCCCAGGGAAAAGGGTGTTAGAAGATCTACAAGGATCTTAGATGAGGCGACAGAGTCTCTCCATAATTTGTGGCAAAAATTCTTACTGCCACTGCATGAAGTCTAGTTTGCAGAGGGACTGATAGAAATGGATTCAGATTGGGAGGAAAGGCTGAGACGTGGGTCTCGAAGAGGAGTAGCAACAAATCCTGGTGGTAAGAAACAGTTGTGCAACAGAGATCTGGGTTGTACGACCGATTTGGGGGGAGAGTTTTCAGTGGTACTTGATGAAGGGGCTACGTCATGAATGTGAAGTAAGTTAATTTCAACCAAGTCCATATTATTGCATGGATTTGGTTGGTCATTGGAAGAGCAACCAAAATGCTCATGTTTAGGAATTGAAGCAATATCAGTATCTGCCAAGCAAGCAGATTTCTGAATGCCGGTTGGGCATAAGAATGGCGTGTAAGAAAGTGACACTGGAAAAGTGCGACTTTTTTGTAAAGAAGTTGGAGTTGCAATATTGGGTGATTTTTTTTTTAAACTGAACAATTGGGTTAAGATGGGGAACCTCTGAGTCCCTTTTCGTGTCACGAACAGATTTAGAAAGCTTGAAGCACTTGCATTGTATGCGTTGAACAGTTTTCCATTCATCTCTCTCAGAAGAACAACAAGCATTAGAGAGAGAGAGTGGGTCGTCACATCAGGCTCCATTTGGGAACTATTGATTCCATTTACATCCGCTAAGGCTGTATTATTTTAGGGAGTGCTGAGGTAGGAAATTCGGAAGAAGAGTTGTAATAGGATTCAAAAGAGCTGGAATAATCCTGCAAGCTTTCAGAGAATTAGTTGGTGTGATGTTTAATAGCTGTGATTGTTTGGATACAATCTATTGAAGTCACTTCTTTTGTCTCAGGAATAGACTTATGATGAGGTCTCTTCTGAGTTGAATTTTTTATATCTAGGCTCAGTGTGTTTTGCTTTAGAAATTCTGATGTTTTGTATTTTAGCGAATAATCTTTTCTTTGTGTTTAGGAAAACTTTTTCCGGAAATTGAGAAACGGTGGGAGACAGATTAGGTGACATAGATGCAGGTCTCTTACTTAAGTTTGGCAAACTCATGGGGAGGGTATGGGGCAGAGTGTCTTGGCAGGAATTGCTCTCCAAGCTTTGTATTGGATGAACCAACTTAGTTTCATTGTTAGTTGGTTGAAAACTAGTATTCCGGAGTGGTGTTGATGGCATCTTAAAAGGGAGATTGGATCAAGGGCTGCTTTTGGATTATTTGAGAAGTTGGTAGTATAGACAATGCAGGCGAGCAGGTTGCTGTAACTGCTTAAGTTTTGCTAGAATTTAGGGGAAGAGATCTACTGGAATGGAGTTGTGTCGGTGGATTAACACGAGGAGAAGACAGAGCAGGGAGGTTGGGGATCTGCTGCAATTGTAGTTTAAGATTGCCTTTGTCTTGTAGGATATTTGTTTTTTAGCTGGTGTATGGCATCTTTCCTACTCAATTTTTGAATGGTGCATAACTTTAAAATCTCCTGTTCAAACAGGTAAGACAGGCATTTTATGGAAGAAGCACTGTGGGGTCCTCCAAAGTTTTTGTAGTAAGGCGTATTTTCACAGGGAATGTGAAAAAATTCTCTGCAGACTGGGCATATGTTAAGTGGTCTTCTACAATATTTTCGTGGATGACAAAATCACTGGCATTTAAAGCAACGTCTGTATCAGGGAACTTGTAAACCTTACTTTCACCTTTGAAGGTGGAGAAGGGGTGCTAAAGGTCAGCAGGAATCGAGGATTTGGGATGTCAGGAGAGTCTCGACAAAAGGGATATCTGTAAACGTTTGTAACAGGAAATCTTTCCTGCTGGAAATTTCTTAAAATGACAGCAAAATCTTCATTTTTCTGTTCCAAAGAAAAAATAGTGCCTTTGGATGTGTTTTTTATTTAATCTGGAATGGAAATATGGGATATTTCCGAGAAACGTTAAGGATGACAAGATGGAACTTTGATTCCGGGTAGTAGTTGAATGAGAAGGGACCCATTCTTCATTAATGTGACTGGGAGGTCTTCAACTCCTAAAGTTTTTTCAAGTGTTTCGCTAAGAATAATGGTTCTTTGCTCAGTAAGAGCTTTAGACGTAGTGGATCGCAATAAGTAATATATCAGGAATGATGTGTCAGCTGACAGTCCCAGAGGGGAAGCAGCATATGGAGTATACAAATGAGAATGACAAGACTGGGGGACACCTTTTCAGGATTGCTACAACCATTTAGGCACCTGGGGTGTCAAGGGCATACCAGACGACGAATCTTTGAGGTTATGCAGCGAACTTTCAGGTGAAGAAGGAATTAAAACGGAAATACCTAGTCTAGCAGGAGGAATTGAGGTGGGGGTCAGGCTGGGAATCCGACAGATGGTAAAATGCACACCTTGGCATAATAACGTTTTATCTTGAAGAGCCAGTTTCATAAAAATTAAACCACAAACTCTCCATAAATGAACAATTATAACAATAAAATAAATGAAACATAAAAGTAAATAGCAGGATGGATTGTAAAGGCGTATATTTCATAAGGAAGGGTAGTCCTTCTCCCCACAACAGGTCACAGGCCAGAGACTCACACAACTTCTCGGATCCCACTCTGTAGGGTAGGCGATCTATGTGGCCTCGAACGATCCTCCCGAAACTCCACGCCGGTTTTCCACCAGTGAACCGCACAGAACCAAAATTATTTCACGTAGAGCCCATAATTATGCACCAAATTGCAGGAGAGCCTCCTCTGAGGTTGAAAGTTTCGGGTCCTCCTCACACCCTACAATTGGCGGCCCAGTCATAGGAGCAAATAACCAGTTTTTAGCCTGTACCCTCATTCACGGGGAAGAAATGTAAAGTGGACTGAACCCATGTGGGGGAAAAGGCACTGGATGGCCCAAAGGGCTGTAATAGGAAAAAAAATGTACAAACTACGCAAAGGGACTGGAGGCAGGAATTAAAAAAAAAAGAAAAGAGGATTGAAAGATATAGGATAATTTGAAAAATGAAGTAAAAGAGAGATTGAAAGATATAGATAATTTGAAAAATGAAGTAAGAGAAAGATGACCAAGATTTCATAACTGACAAATGCACATACACTTAGTTATAGACGGATTTTACCACTATCAATATTATGTTCTAACTAAAAATAATCATCGTTTCATCTACTTATACAATCATGTGCAAGGCATAATCAGACCAACAAATAAATTACTCATATATCATATATTAGTAAAAAAAAAAAAAAAAAAAAAAAAAAAAAAAAAATTATATATTATTATAATATATATAATATATATATTTATATAATATATATATTGTATATATTTATATTATTATAATTTATTTATAGTATATATAATATATATATAGATATATATATATATATATATATATATTACTATATAATATTAGGTGATGGCCGATAGTGTGGAATAATGCCGGATAGCGATACCTTGGATATCCGCTGTGAAGTTATATTACCGGAGTAACGGGATATCCGGTCGGATATCCGGCGGTCTGTTTATATATATACAGGACCCCACATATTTCCTGACCTGAAAAATTCTAAGTCCAAGATCAATATATTAGTCGATTATTATAGGTTTATATATTAACTCTAATATTTTATGTATATTATTTATATATTACATGTTATATTATTATTATTATTATTATTATTATTATTATTATTATTATTATTATTATTATTATTATTATTATTATTATTATTATTATTATTATTATTATTATTTATTATATATTCAATATTATATTAAATATTATATTAAAATATGTAGGACTTAGAATTTTTTGGAAGAAAAGGCATTTCTTCGATGCATTATTTATTGGTGGTTCTTTACCGGTAATAATATACTAAGTTTATTATATTATGATATTATATGATATGATATGATACTAGGTAGGGTATTTAGTATTATAGTATTATAGTATTTATAATTATATATATATATATAATATATATATATAGTATATATATAGTAATATAGTTATATTTATATATATATATTAGAATGGTTATATATATATATATATATATATATTAATATATAATATATATATATATATATATTATAATACTATATATATATAATGATAGTATAATACGAGGGTGTCTCACGAGTTATGTTGCTGCGGTGTATCACCGTACCTAATCTTTAAAGTACTAAAATTGTGTAAGAATATAGTTCGATTATTTAATTTCGTTAAAGAGGACGATGGGATTATGTTACGTTGGTGTCTTGAACGCGTGTAACGAAAACGCGCACAAACATTGCGAATGTCGAATGGATGATATATTTTTTTATGGCTTCTGTGAAATTCACATAAAAGTATTGAGGGTGATGCTTTGGTTAATTTGGTTTTGATTTGGTTCTTTGTTTTGTTGGACTGAGTTCCATTGCTTTCTCATCTATTGTCTACCCCAACAATAGTTCTTAAGAGTAATGTGAAAAAGGTTGAAAGAAAACAATGGTATTCATTCAATACAGCTCATAATATCGATACATGTAATATAATAACGTTGTTAATAGTATCAATACAAATTTACACCTATGAATGTTTATCCACAACATGCAAGAGGGAGAAGAATATCAGGTTCGTTTCGAGGTGGTTACAGTACAGTAATTTACAAATGGTGTGTTCGACAGACGCCTCCGAGTTGCACGGGGCGATATACTAGTGAACCTTCAGTTCCTCGTGGGCATCTTCTAGGTTTTTCATTGCGAGTACCAATGACAGTGACGCGGCCGGTTTGTCTCGGGTTGATTTCCCCTGTTAGCGTCTGGTTATTCTCGTATTGATCCGCGAAGGGTCATCAGGTCTGAGGTCAGCTGTCATTAAATCCACGTACAGCGGTATGTTTTGAGAATACTTTATCCCCAACAGAAAGTAGTCCATGGTAGTTAAGATTTTTTCGTGTGACTGCGCAGTTTCGCCATGGACAATGGTACAGATCTTTCTGATTCCATCTTCCCGGAAGGTTCTGTCCGAGGTAGGTCGTCACTATATACTTGCATTATGTGCTGGGCACCGGGCCCTCCATAACAGTTAGTAATATATTCTCGTTGTGTTCTTAAAGGATACGGACTCTCAGCGGGAGGTTAACGAAGGACGGTCTGCAGGAAACTGGGGAGTAACACTGTCCGGTCGGCTCAAATTTTCTCTCTGAGAAGACAACTACAGCCCGATACATCCCTACTATTGAAGTATAATCCACAAAAAACGTTGTGACCTGAGTATGAGACTTGGTGATGCTTGGCTAGTGAGATGCTTAGCATCGGGGTTTTTCGTGCGCAATGTCTGTAAGTTCGGTTATCCCTGTGAGTGACATACGTTTTCGTCAGGGACTGCCGAGAGTTCAATCTGTTGCCATAAAGAATATATTTTTCATAAGTTTCGCGTATCATTGTCCATAGAGGTCAAGCAATGAACATGCTGAGCAATCCCAGCGGCGGTTTTTGTTCTCCACTTGATGTGCCCAGTACCATGCACAAGTGTATGGCCTATATGGATCATTGTTGTATGCAATGTATGCAACACGATTCCGTCGTATGGTTTCCTTCGATATTCCCCAGCCGTAACTATGCCTGCCTAATGAGGACTGTTTAGGATTTTTCATGGGTTGTATATGATTATTAACGTCCGAGTTCGACGTCGAATCGTTCACGACATGACTCCCCCCCCCTCCCCGTAACTGATGAGGGCGGTTGAAACTACTCACACGCTGTACCTTGGGAATTACTGGCGTTTGTAAACGTCTATGGGGAATGCCATGTGAAGCTCGGCGGTCGCCGTCGCATGATGGGACTAACTATCTGTCACATATTCTGCAGCAGCGTTCTGTCGGAGGCGGGATTTCCTGTTTTTGCGGTAATGTACACCTCCAACATGTCACGCGCGTTTTCGTCCTGCGTAATACTGGGTTCCGTGGAATGTCCGGCCAGAACTGTGATTTGGCTCTGTACTAAACCGAGACCCTCTGAAGTTTATTTCGTTTTCACTAGCGTTTATGTTCCAATATATTTCATCAGGTGTATGGACATAATGGACATCTCAGTATGATGGAGCTGTTAGTTGGTATGTATCGGCATGTCAACTGGGCCCGTGTATTGTATGAGGACTACATAGTACACTATCAAATGTAATTTGATTTCTAAAAGGGTAATGCATAGTGTTTATTTTAATTTCAATTCCGTTGCTAGCTGTTTCGATATTTTTAAATATTATTGGATATGCCAAACCTTATTATTTTTATTTTGCACACTTTCGCGCTTTATGTACGCAAAATGATGTCCATCGGACTATGAACGTTTAGTTGTCTTAATTGGGTATCTGATTGCGGGAATACGAACAAGTAGTACATTAATATATTTCTCGAAAGGAAGACTTTTCTCACCGGTTGGTCATTAATTCTATCGTGCATTTGACCAAACGCCGTAAAAATATATCATCCATTGGCGACATTCGCATGTTTGGTGCGCGGTTTTCGTATTTCGTGTGGCGACACAGACGTAATAATTATCCATGCATTCCTTATGAATTAAAAATTCGAAACTATTATTCTTAACATTTTCATGCTTAAACATTCCGTACGGTGATACACCGCGTATAAACAATAACACTAATAACTATAATATTATATTTTATATTATAGTATATATATATTATAATATATTTATTATTATATATATATATATCATATATATAAGATATATATATAAGGGTAATGTTTATGATATGAGGTTATTTTTATATATATATTTTTAGTTATATAAATATTTTTTTATGTAAAATTTATCTTATTTAGGTATTATATTTATATAGAGTAGTATATAGGTACTATATGGAGTAGGTATATCGAGTATTTATTATATATAATATTATCGTATATTATGTATATATATTATATTATAATATATATAGGTATTATATTATGATACTATGAATCAGAGGTGGGTGGTCTTTCCGCAATTTTAATTTGGTTGCTGCAAATTCTTTTTTGTTCTCTCTTATCCATTTTAAATTGCTATTGGCGATATTTTTATGTTGAAAAATTGTTGCGGGAATTTGCTGCTAGACGGTGTTTGGAACTGCCTAATGTCATGCCCGCAATTAGAGGACTACAAGACAAAAATGCGCGTTTCAGTCCATTTACCTAAGATTTCACCTATCAATTCAAATTTTGGCCATGGCTCAATTGGACACTAGGGCAGAGCTTAATCAAACTCTATCAGAACGAATCTTAATCCTTGATGCGGATGGGCTATTTTAATTTATAAGTTTTTTTGTAAAAGGGTAATTTAATGTGTACAGCTAAAAACTTAGGAAGCTTTAAATGCCATGAACTAAAGTTTTGAAATCAAATCAATTTATTTCTTTTTTACTTTTATATCAATTTTTTTAAAGCTTTAAGTATATTTTGGATGAATATGGAATTTTTATGAACAATACGTTTCCGCAACACATCGCTCAAATGAATTTTTTTGTAGAAGTAACGATAATGATGAATAAAATATTTTACGAGCGGGATCCGATTGGAAACCAATACGTTTTCGAAAAGTCAAATGAGGTATATATATAATATATATATATATATATATATTATATATATATATATATATATAATATAATATATATATAATATATATATATTATGTATTTTGGTAAGTTATATATATATATTATATATAATATATATATTATATTATATAATATATATATATATATATATATATTATATAATATATAATTTCTATTATTATGATCTACTAATAGTGTATTAAACAGTTGTGGGTTTGGTTATTTGTTACAAGATGTTTTGCATAATCTGACTTGACAGTAGTGTGTCGCCGGGCCGAACGAGGAAGACTTTACCAGGGAGTAACTATCCGGTGGTATCCGGCCGGATAACAATGATTTCCGGCCGGATACCGGATAGTCAAAAACGTGGCCGGATAGGCCGGATACCGTATAGTTGCCGGATATCCGGCTTTGTTGTCCTTTCCACCATCTCCTAATATATATTATAGTATTTAATATATTTTATATATATAATTTATAATTAATGATATATGATATTGTATTTTTAGTATATAGTGGGGTATAGGGTATTTATATGGTTTATAAGGGGGTATCAGCTTTTGGTTATATATATATTTTTGGTTTATATATATATTAGGAGTTTATATAATATATATAGTATATATATAGGGTTAGTATAATTATATATTATATATATAGTGTATTATAGCTATATATATATGTGGTATAGGTATATTATGATATAGTATATATATATATTATATAAAATCAATTTGAATATGAGTAAGTTAAAACTTTGTACATATTTTATTTATATATTGTTACATGTTCACAGGCTGTGATGGTATATATTAGAGGTGTACCGGAAATCCGGTCCGGCCGGAATTTGACATTTTTTTCCAGTTGTTCAGGCCGGAATTTTTTAAAATTCCGGCGGAACATGAATTACTAATTACCTCTGAAGAAAAAAATTTCTGGAGGATTTTATTTATATAACCCATAGCCCATCTTTTAACAAAATTATAGTACCTTGTGTAGTATTTCATCAGTGTACACATACCTACAGTCTTATTTAAGATAAAGTTTACTCAAATACCTTGCAAAGTAATAGAGAATTGTGGCATTCCAGGGTTCACACTCAATTATGTTTTACTTTGAATTTAGTGTTGATTTAAGCTTTAATTAATTTCTCGGTTACTCAAGAAGACTTAGAATTTTAACAATATCTATTAATTAATTGTTCTTGCAGCCTATTTACTCAGTTGATCGACATTAATTTATTGAAAACTTATTTAAGATCATATTTTATGTACAATGCATACTTTATGGGATAATTTAAAAAAAATATTTTTTTTTAGTAAATAAGCCTTATACCTACCTCTAGCCCGTCCAAAGCATCCTTTTTTAATTGTCTTTTTGGAAACAGAACAGTTTGTTAATATATACAAATTAAAGTAAAATAAATTAAAAGCTTACATTAAGAGCCTAGGGACTGAATAGGCGTCCACTGTAATGACAATAACCGTTCTAAAAATGGGTTGTAGATGATTTAGATAACTTTTTTTCTTGCTCTAGCATCCGTTTGGTTGTTTGAAATTTTGTGATCTTTATATTTTGGCGGCTTCGTCTGTTAAAGCCTCAGTTTTATACATCTTCTCTGCTCTCAAGTTTGAAATTGTTGCTGTATGGGGATAATATATTGCTTTTTGTGCATACCTTTTTTTATTCTCTTCTCTTTTCTTTCTGTTTCTGACTCTTTGAGATGTTCTTAATATCTCCTACGGGCAGCTCTTACATTTGTCCAACATTTTTTGAGTTATAAGGGTGCAAACTTTATTCGAATCTTTCTATGAGTCCTGTGGATAGTAAGGTTTGTGGCATCTGTGTCTTTTGAGAATATTCAGAACTATGTTCTTTACAGATCTCTGGCAGCGAGAGAGATTGCTTAATTTACTAGAAAACCTGGGCGGCTTCCACTGTCGCATTTCCATGCCAAAATATCAGTCCTAATTTAATAATTTGCCACAATTCCGAATAACATTGATTCTCAGGTGCTATAGAAGAAAAAAAACTCATCAAGGCTCTTAGAAGGACAATCACCATCCAAAAAATTACTTTTGAATTTTAATTCAAGGGTGAATGAGCTTCACTGCAGAAGGCTAGAGTAATTTGTACGTGCTGTATTTCCATTTGTCTTTTCCTCTTCAGACTTTATTGTTCAATGCTTCATAGCAATAAATCAAATCTTTTGTTTCCCTTGTGGTCTGGCTGATTAATTAACTCAACTTAGGTTTTGCGGGAGAATCCATGATGATGAGCCATATTGGACTAGGCTTGTGTAGGGCTGTTCAGAGGTGGAGTATCTTCTAATATTGGTGTCTTGTCATTTTGAGTTTGGCAGGGATCCAGACAGTGCTGGGCTTTAATTTTCTTCAAGTTTTGTCATGTAGGAGACTCTGTTAAATGGCAAAAAGCCTTAAGTTGTTGGTTGTCAGCAGGGCGCATTTTTTCTGGACTTAAGAAATTCCTTTTCCCCATTTTAAGTACGAGACATTTGTACAATCTGGATACAGAGAATGACCAAAGGTAGTTTGACGTCCAACCACTGGTCGTTAAAGTTAAGATTTCTTTTTTGCTTGAAGTCATTTTATAAAAAAATAATAAACTACTCAACTAAAAACAACACGTTATAAGTATTTCAGTAACTAAAACCTATTGCCTAATAAAAACGACCTCTTAAAAGTATAATTCCCTAAAGAAAAAGATATATAACACGATTTAAGTCATAATGTCATACAGTCTAAAAGATCATCCTATTGGATAATCTAAGTCCCTTCATCAGAAGGTGACTTGGAAACTAAAGCTTCTAACGGAAGAGAATAGAAGAATAGTAGTAATAGTGAACTAAAAATAGTAAAGAAACAGGATAGAATAGATTTAATGGAATGTCATTCCTCGCCATGCGTGTCATTCACGCTATCAATACATCTCTCATTTCCACAATTATAAGGCAGTAAGGCAAAAAGAAAAAAGTAGTGATTCAAAAAATCTATGTAAAATCTGAATCGGTCCATCCCGGATCATTTTCTTAACATTATGTTTGGAAATTTTAAGATTTCCCTGACTTTTCATTTTTGGATCTTTAGACTTTTGTGGAATTTTCCCCTGACTTTCACGCATATTTTAAATACGTTTCCGCTGAATGACTCCTACCAGTTTTTTTTTCCTTTTTTTTAAGATTAATCTTTCCAGAAATTGTTTACACTGTATTAGCAATAAAATTTAATTACCTTAAAATTTTATATATATCATCAAATGAGAGAAAGTATATAAATACTATATATATGTATAATATATACTAATATATATATAATTATATATATATATTATATATTATATATATTATATATATATATCATATTATATATATATATATTAAGTAATATACTAGTTCAATATATACTCGGATAAATTGCTTATATATAGTAATTATATATAATATATATAATATATATTATATATATATATATATAATATATATACACTTATATATTATATATATTATAGTATATAAATATATATTTTATATCATAGTAACTGAAACATAATGCGCTAAGTATCGTTTAACTGTAAAATAAAAATAAATACATTCTATAAATGAATACTGTCCTTAAATATATATATATCTATCTATATAATAATAATATCTCCCTATTATAATATATTAATATATATATATAACTTACTACTACTATTATTATATATATATATATTTAAGCACATTTCTTTGAAATTTCACTTTAAATAAAAAATAAAAACATTAATTAAAAACTCTTCTTATATCTATTCCAAACCCGTTATATATATATATATATTATATATATATATATATTATATAGGCTATATACTATATAAACTAATATATATATGTATGATTATATATATCTATATAATACAGTATATTATATATATAGTATATTATATAGTATATATAATATACTATATATATATATATATATACTATATATATATATACCAGTGCTGTTACCTAAAAAGGGTCCACAAATTTTAAAATTTTGCAATAACTACTAAACTATTTAACATAAAATTAGTTTTAAAATTTAATTCTTAAAATGCAGGTCCTATGTATGTTACCACAAAAAAAATTTTTTTTTGTTTTGGCTTAAAAAATTGTTAAAATGTATTAGACCCGAAGTGAAAAAAAAAAATAAGCGCCCACTGTTTCTGCAAAAAAGGGCCCATGTTGTATGACAAAAAGGGCCCCACCCTTTTAACTCTTACTAGAGTTAATTTTTTGGTATTTTTTAGGTATTATCTTGTTATTTAAGGTTTTTTGTGACTAAAATACGAAGATATTTTTTTTTTTTTTAAAATTAACCCATAAAAATATAAAATAAAAATAAAAAAGGTAAATTCCTAAATTTTCAAAAATCATTCTGCCCTCCATTTGGGTCAACCGCCCTCATACATCTCTCTAGAGTTAATTTTTTGTGTTTTTTAGGTTATTATCTGTTGTTATTTTAAGGGGGTTTTTGTGCACTAAATATGAAGAAACTTTATATATATTTTTTTTAAATTAATAGATAAAAAAATAATATAAAATAAAAAAAGGTAAATTCTATTCTCTAAATTTTATTCATAAATTCTTCCAACCCAATTTATAACTTGTCTCTCTATGAGTGAATTTTTTTTTGTGTTTCAATCAGCGGGCTTCGAACAAGTGGACCTCTCGCGTTGCTGAGGTAAGAGTATCGGCCGCTTTACTCCACTAAAAGCGATCCACGTCCCAAAAAGAACGCTAGCTCAAGCGTAGTATTTATAAGCTACCGGTTTTCTCATTGGGCCAATAATTGGCTCCGAAAAAGCCCTTTTTTTGACGAAACCGCAAAGACACATGGCCTCCCGCAAATACTCAAAGTAGGCCTGGCCCCCAAGTACTCAAAGGCCTGGCAAATGATGATATATATATATATTATATTAGAAGAATATACTTATATAAATATAGTATATATATTTATTATATATAATATATATACTATATATATATAATCCATATAAAACATTATAGGTACATGACTGGTAGAACACACTAATCTTTTTATGACTATTTTGTTCTAGAGGTTATACCCTTGAACAATAAACTGAGGCTACCGACAAAGATTAAAATCGGTAAGAAATTGCTCACTAACCCTTATATATAAAACTATCTCATACCTGACTTTCATCTAATACAAATATTTGCTCAATATGATGACCATCCTCAGTGTGTTCTTCCTTAATATCCGATGGCTCACTTTTTATTTCTATCTCCTCTTTGATGTCTATGTGTGGGTAAACGTGTTTTTCCTGTTGAAAAGATTAATCCTTTTAAAATAATAATAATAATAATAATAATAATAATAATAATAATAATAATAATAATAATAATAATAATAATAATATTCTTGCCTGTGTTTCTTCCAACTCTGAATCTTGTTGAAAGCTTTGACCAATGTTTCTGATGTCTTCGGAACTTTCTGAGAGTTCATCCTTGATTTCAAATTCACTTTTAATATCCATAATACTCAAAATTTACTTTGTTAAAAATATATCTGAATGATATATATATTCCTGTTTTGATAGTCTAAAACAAGAAAGATTAAAATGGTCATAAATTAATCATAAGAGAACCCCAGACTTATTGAAATGTTACAGATACATGCAAATTTTAGCCAAAATTGGTTCATAATAAATTAAACCATACTGAGATCACTCATACACATATCTAACCTTTTAAATGTTGTAGGTGAACTAACCACTTATCATAAAAATTAAAAATTCAATTACTGAAAAAGTATTTTCTCAAAATACAGCAGCAACAAATGTTATAGCTATATCGTAAGGGTATAAAGGAAGGAATTAGCTGTGTTAAACAATGTATGTCAATATTAAAATTGATAGGAAGACCTTAAAGAGATTAGTGAAATTAAACATAGGTGTGTTGAGTAGATGATCAAGAATTGATATTGCAGCTATGAAGGAAATGATGAAGGGAAATGAAACAGAAAAAAACATAATAGATAAGCACCATGCCAATGTGTTAAGTGGAGAGGGGTGAAGTGTGAAATTATCTTTGTAAATACATACTATATCTATCAAAATATACGAAGAGCGTTAACTTTCTCATTCACGGTACCTACCTTTATATATCTATATAGGGTCATTTCACACCCCTATTTTGCCGACCATCTGTGATTTTGATGAAACTTTGCACAGTTGTTGGTGTTGTTGAGAAACCTTTTCACCCAAAATTTTAGGTCTGTAGGTCCAACGGTTTTCGAGTTAGAGCTAAATGAAATTTTCATGCCACCTGAAGGTTGATCTTCTTCACTTTCAGGCCTCCCTATCTTATTTATTGGCCGATTTTAACCATTCATATACCATTTTAAAGGTCTTTAAACGTTCTTTCCAGTGAATTAAAAAAATGTAGGTTTAAATATAATTTTTTTTTTGGGGGGGAGGTGGGTAAAGGGGGTCATGACCTTTGACCCCCTTGACACAAAAGGTATATGTTGAAAAAAAAAAAAGTCAGGTCTTGTAGCTGACATATATACCTTTAATATACTAAAAAATCAGAGTGGGCCATTCATGGGTTCCATAGATATTGATGATTGTAATAAGAAAATTCAGTTTTTTCATTTATTGGAAACAAATATTTTCATAATCTTAGATTATATTATATATATATATATATATATATATATATATATATATATATATATATATATATATATATATATATATATATATATATATATATATATATATATATATATATATATATATATATATATATAGTTATATATATATATATATATATATATATATATATATATATATAATTCCTAGAACTTGTTTTCTGTAGCCAGTTACTGAAAAAATAAATAAATATTTAAATAAATGTGTCTTGTTTTGACACCTTTTAAATAAAATACGTGATGATGAAGTAAGCTAAATTTATTACCAGACCAACAAGAATCCATAGCTGCGTTTCCAGAAGCCCAACTGCAGCCCCCGGGCGGGCACAGGCGCACATGCATCGTTTCCAGAGCTCGTTTGCGCACTTCTACCTCACGTAAACGTCACAGTCAGGCGCATGTTGTGAAACTTTGATTTCGGGAATTAATAAACGGGCGGGCTGCGCGAAAAAATACTTTTGTTTACAAACAAATCTTTTTACAAAACATGTTTCGGAAATGCTTGCCAAATCTTTTTAATATTTTAGTTAATTATGATACTAATATATCGTATCATTTCGTAAAATATATAAGATTATAAGTATAAGAGTATTGTTTACAATTGTCAGCTGATCCGATGGGCACTGCTCAGCCGTTTCCAGGTACTCAAATTTCTGTTCTCTAATTGGTTAATATATTTTTTTCAATCTGAAGCGTTTGTGAGTCGATATTGCACACGTATTGCACTCAGGCTTCTGGAAACGCAGCTATTATCATTAAGAATAAAATTTCCTAAGAAGGAAAATTCCTGCCGCCTGCAAGAAGCATTACAAGAAATATTTGACCCTCCTATACCGCCCAAGAGTTAGTTGTGGGATTCAGGGTTGGTACCCAAAAACCCACCCAAAAAACCCAAAACCCAAAAACCCAGCCAATAACCCAAAATTGGGTTTTTATTGTTAACCGAAAGTCAACATTAATTTGGGGAAAAATATTACAATATTTTTCAGTTTTATTGCAACATTACAAAGTTTTATCCAAATATATATATAGATTAAATTAAATGCACAAATTATAACTCTTCAGGTGATACATATAAACATATATAATTTATAGTGGTTGAATCTGAGATGTGTAACGCTCAGATATATCAGATGAACTTGAAAACAAGTTAGACTTATCATGAGCTTTCAGTTTACACTTTTCAAGATGAGCCTTAACTCTTTTATTTTTCTGATAATGTCATCATGGCAATAGTTGCAAATTACTGTTTGATGTTTGTCATCAACAATTACTTCACACCATTCGCTAGCTTTTGCTCTTCCTCCCGAGTGCTGAATATTTTGTTTGACATTTAAATATTTTTTTCAACTACTTTGAGGAGTTTTTTTTTTTATTTTATTATTGATATTAATTAATTAGAGAATTAAATATTAATACTATATGAAATAAGTATGAAAAGAAAAAATAGGTTACGTCTAAAAATTTAGTCCTGATTTTCACAAGAGCAAAAATTCAAAAAACCCACAAACACAGCTGGGTTGGTTTTTTGCCAACACTGTATGTTCAAATCCTCTCAAACTCCATGATAGAAAGAAATGAGGGAATGATCTGCGAGCAATCAGAGTACAGTACTATAAAGCAAATCATCAGGTAAGCAACTTGCAAAATTTATAACATTTAAATACCTATTAAGGAGAAAGTGTCTTGTATAATATTATATAACTAGATATATAAAGGGCTGTGTTTAGTATTACTAGTCCATTTACTGGTACCACAAATTTTGATAAATATTATTGTTATAAATTCCTGTCCTGGTGACTAAGTGTTCAACTAAAATTAAATTCACTGTCAATTTTTTAAATTGGTTATCTTTCTTTTGTTACAAACATGTCAGTGAACCTTATTCCCAGCAAAAAATTTAATTCGCCCATCTTTCTTTTGTTTTGCAGGCGAACTTTATTCCAGGCCAAAACTGTTCTGTATGTTGCAAGACAATATCAGGCAAGGATACTGCACAACCAGGATGTTCAAGATCATTACCCCTAAACTCCTCTTCAGACAGAAGCAGCTTTGAGAGTGAGAAAGTTGTTGAAGAAGGTACAGAGGAGCATGAAATAGTAATGAAAGAGAGGGATATTGCTGACCTTGACAGAACATTGGAGTTAGATGGCGGTTCTCCAATTGACAAAAAAAAGTTTGGACTGAAAAGATACTCTGAAGAAAAAGTGAAGCAAGTGGAAACGTTGTATGTAACAAACTAAGACTAGAATAACCCCAAAATGCCAAGCTCCTCCCAGTGTTGTTGTCAGTTTCACTGAGATGATGGACCAATTAAAGGAAAAGTTTAAGAATGAAGAAAAAATTAGTGGAAAATTCAAAATCTTAACAGTTCTACCAAAAAATTGGGGCATTAAAAGTTTATAAAGAGTTTGGACCTGTTGGTGTCACACAACATATGATAAGAACGGCAAAAGCATTAGTGATACTAAAGGGCATTCTCTCTACACCAAATCCAAGGCCTGGGAACTCTTCCTGAAAATACAGCAAAACTAGTGAAGGCATTTTATGAACAAGATGACATAAGTCAAATGATGCCAGGAAAGAAAGATTGTTTGTCTATGAAAGTGAATGGTGTAGCAACTATGGTGCAGAAATGGCTACTACTTTGCAACCTTGTAGAAGCATATCATGCATACAAAGAGTGGTCCTAAAATTGGATTTTCCAAATTCACAATGCTAAGGCCAAAAAATGTGGCACTTGCTGGAATAAGTGGAACACACAGCAAATGTATCTGCACAGTTCATAAAAATGTTAAGCTCATGGTTGAGGCATGCAACCTGAATTCTTATCCTGAATTCAAAAGTCTAGTTGGTGATGACTATGAAGGTAAAATTACATACCAAACGCTGCTGAGCTTACAATCATGCAATTCCTCAACTGAGAAATGTTTTCTGTGGGAGTGTGAATTGTGTGAAAACAAGGACTTTCAATCTGGATGCAAAAATTGCTACAAGCAGTCACCCTCCAAAACTGAAAGATCTGACAATGAAGACAGTTGAGCATACGGTGGAAAAGCAGCAAAACTAAAACAAAATCTTAAGTCAATATTCACTAATGCCTATAGAGGAAATTACTGTACATATAAAACATGGGTGAGCATTGATCTGACAACTATGGAGACACTCACAAAAACAACTGATGATTTTGTTGACACCTTAGTGCAAAAGTTATCAACATTGCATTTCATTGCAAAGACAAACTGTCTTCATGCAACATCTGAAGCAGACCAAATTTGTCTTCTGTGCTCAGGTAGATCTGGTAATCCAATTTGATGCTGTCCAACAGATCAAACCTTCTCTCTTTGACTATTAATAAACACTAGTTCTCTGACAGGGATCTTCATATCCTTAGAACAAGAGCAGGAGATGTGCACCACCTGGACATGGACCCTCAAATTCTGAACATAGCTTAATCACACACTTGCAATTGAGGATGTCAAAGAGCTTGTTGCTATGAAAGCCTCTTTCAATTCCAGTTTTCCTCTGCTGTGACATGTTTTTGGCCTTTTCCCAGTTTTCTTCTATCTTCTTCAGGACTGTGACTCTCGAATTTAAAATTGGCACTAAAAACAACTGTTTGCTAGCTTCCACTTCAAGAGTGGCTGCTGGGTAATTTCTGACATTTTCTCCACTCTGCTCTCTTAGCAGAAGCCCATATCTTAGAACATCACATAGAGGTGGGAGTTCAGAAGGCAGCATTTCTCAACCAGTTCCAATGAAGTTACTCATGTGAGTGGAAGTTGCCAGTTGCTTGTCTTCCTTTACTAGGCCATGGGTTTCAAATTTTCAAGATTTTTGCAAGGTGGAAGGAAACTATTCATTGCTGGAAAAAGGAAAAAACAAGAAAAATGTCACTTATTGTGTATGATAATAGAATAATTAATAAAAAGACACTCGGCTGCAAATGAGTATTGCTAGTTTAAAAACTTAAATTAATTTTTTTTACAGATGTTATAGTATAATATAAGTATATTCTTAACCTTAGAGCAGAAGTACAAACAGAAAAAATGATAAGAATGCAGAGAAGACAGTTTGCTGTGAATTTTACATGAAACGTGAAAATATCACGAATTTGAAGTAGCTATTTACCAAGCAATCCAACGTAATTGCCAGTTCTTGTAAATATAATTGTGAATCGCTAACCAAATCACGAATTTGAAGTAGCTATTTACCAAGCAATCCAATGTAATGGCCAGTTCTTGCAAATATAATTGTGAATCGCTAACCAAAACACAAACTTTTTGACCTCCTTCATTTTTTGAAAAAGGAAGTAAAAAAATTTGAAACGTCCTAATATATATATATAATTATTGTATTTTTAAGTTTCAAAACCAAACAAAGTATGGTTTGAAAATCGACCATATCTGAGATCTGGGTCAACAATCAATCATCTAATTTGTATAGTATCTATGTATAGTTCAAGTTTGAAGTCATTTCGAAAACAATTGTAGATTTTGCAACGATATTTCAAAAAAATTGATATTTAAAAAAATGCAAATGCAAAAGAAATGACTATACAATATACAGAAAAATACTCGAAAATGATCTTTTTGAGGTCTGAAAAAGCTGCGGTTTCGTTTTTTACATCAAAATTGGATGAAAAACAAGAATTTTATGTCAATTTTAAGGGAGGGGCTAAAATGGGGTGCTGTTGAACCAAAATTGGACCCGGCCCTTCAAAGACTAGTTTTTCAAAAATAACAAAACATAGAGTTTACTGATATTAACTTAAATATATATGTTTTTAATAATAGTAAGTCTTTCAAACCAAAACATAATATATAATAAAACTTTTAATTATGTATGTTTAAAATATTTTTTCTCTCTTTTCATATATATATTTAAAATACCAAAGAAAATATAAAGTTGAAGAGTTGTACCATGCAAAATTCCGTCCAAAGAATGTTTCTATCCAATTACGATAAAAAAGTTGCAAATAAACATATTTCATTATTCTTAATAAAGTATATATATATGCAAACAAATTTCATAATTAAAATGAAATAAAATAACTTAAAAGAAATACTGGAAAAAGTGTTTTCAAAGAATTACATTGAAATGAAAGATGAAATATTGGTAATTACCAAAAACATCAGGGTCATTTCTTAAGAGATAAAGAATGAATCTTTTTAGATCATTCAAATTGAAATTAAAATTAATTAAAATGAAAATCTGAAACATAAAGCAACCCCAAAGAAGTTTTCAAAAATCGTTTTTTACAGAATTAAATAATATAATTTTTAAAGTGCGAAAAGATTGACTTCAAAAGTTAAATATTTTTCTATACTTCTCTCACTTTCTCTTTGATGTTCTTCGATCACTAAGTTCAATGAAGATCGTGAAATAGTTACAAAGTAATATATATATATATATATATATATATATATATATATATATATATATATATATATATATATATATATATATATATATATATATATATATATATATATATATATATATATATATATATATATAAGATATAAAAGTATCCACATAATTTTATATATATATATCTTTCTCTATATATATATAATATATATGCTATATATATATATATATATATATATATATATATATATATATATAATATATATATATATATATATATATATATATATATATATATATATATATATATATATTAGAGGTGTAAAGGAATTCCGATCCGGCCGGAATTTGACATTTTTTTCCGGTTCCGGCCGGAACCGGAATTACTAATGTACTTGATAATTAAAAATTTGCTGGAAGGGATTTATTTTACATAACCCATAGCTCATCTTTTAAACAAAATATAATGGTAGCCTTGTGTAGTATTCATACAGTGTATTACATACCTACAGTATTATTGAAATAAAGTTTACTCAAATATCTCAAAATATAGGATAATAAGATACTCATTAAATTCAAATTTAAAATCAAAATTAAATATATAAATATATATATATATATATATATATATATATATATATATATATATATATATATATATATATATATATATATATATATATATATATATATTTAAATAAATTTTACTCAACTATATATATATATATATATATATATATATATATATATATATATATATATATATATATATATATATATATATATATATATATATATATATATATATAAACTGGCTCGTAAGCCAGTGAGTAGTTAAAAAAATAAATGACTCGTTTGAATATTTAGCTATCCATATATCTGTAGTAAATGATATCTGATCAGCCTTAGATAGCTTCTCGAATACTGCTGATCTCAATTTACTGTATGAAGTTGGTAACATCATCTCTCTACAAAAAAATATTTTCTACTAGAAATAAGATATTTTGGTTGAAGATGGGCATCAAGTTATATGAGTCCCTGCTCCTCAGTGATTGTGAATGACTGGTTACTCATTGCAATAAAATTTATTATTTTCTGAAGAATTGCCTGTGATTTGGGGTCATTGATATGGCAAATTTTTTGGGGGAAGAAATTTTCCTCAAGACTCACTTGTTTCACGGCTTCGATCTTTCGCTATTTTGGGGTGTCCAGTGTTCTAGAAAATACAGGATTCTCCCTTTTATTATCCAAATATTTGACTTTCAGATATTCTCTTCGGTGATGATTTTCCGTGTTTATGAGTAGTATAGGGTGGACAACTAACCGCCAAACTGAACCCTGCCAGATTTGTCGCTAAATCTGGCACCCTAATCCGTTAATTTTGCTCATTTTTGGTACTTTTTTACTAATTTTTACCATTTTTTTAGAAATTTTGCTACTTTTTTAACGTTTTGCCAGATTTGTCGCTAAATCTGGCAACCTAATCCGTTAAATTTGACCTTTTTTAGCATTTTTTGGCACTTTTTAGCATTTTTAGCTACTTTTTAGCATTTTAGCTACTTTTTTAGCCTTTTTTAGCGTTTTGTTCATAATTCAGGTCAAGATCCCCAACTCCGGAGGATTTTGGGGATTTTTCCCATTGGCAGCCCTGCACGTCGAAGGCAAAGACTTGAAAACCATTTTGGAAGGTTTTGGAAATTCCAGTCATGTCGGCAGCTGACTTGGAAGCCTGCAGCCCGCAGTCCATCGCCGGCCGTCTCGAGTCTGTAAACATTCGATTACTATTTTATTTTACAAGTTTCATTCTACATTTATTCTTTGTGTTTATTTTTTCAATTTAAATTTTTTATTATTTTTATTTATTTTTAATTTTATTTTAAGAAATTATTTTGTTTTAATTTTTTATTTTTTCAATTTTAATTTTTATTATTTTAATTTTACTTATTTAAATTTATTTTTCAAACTTTATTTTCATAGGTTTCATTTTACATTTATACTTTGTTTATTTTTTTATTTTTATTTATTTATTTTAATTTTACTTATTTAAATTTATTTTCAAACTTTATTTTTATAAGTTTCATTTTACATTTATACTTTGTGTTTAATTTTTATTTATTTATTTTAATTTTACTTATTTAAATTTATTTTTACACTTTGTGTTTAATTTTTTATTTATTTATTTTAATTTTACTTATTTAAATTTATTTTACACTTTGTGTTTAATTTTTTATTTTTATTTATTTATTTTAATTTTACTTATTTAAATTTATTTTTCAAACTTATTTTTATAAGTTTCATTTTACATTTATTCTTTATGTTTTTAATTTTTGCTTAAATTTTAATTTTTTAATTACTTTTTAAATTTTATTTGCTTAAAACATTTTGTTTTTACTAAAAAATTTATTCTTTTATGTTTATAACGTAAAAATTTTGCATTTTTACATACCCTAAAGCAGTAAATCAGTAAATCAGTAAAGCAGTAAATCAGTAAATCAGTAAATCAAACTGTATCCAACCACCCTCATACCCATCCGTGATCTATTGATCTATTGATCTGTTGATTCAAGTCATATTTTGTATAACATAACACAAAAACTTTTATTTATTTTTGTTTTATTTCTTTAAACATTTTGTTTTTACTAAAAAATGTATTCTTTTTATGTTTATAACTTAAAAAATTTGCATTTTTACATACCCTAAAACAGTAAATCAGTAAATCAAACTGTCCTCCATACCCTCCCACCTTTCAGTGATCTATTGATCTATTGATCTAGTGATCTATTGATATATTGATTCAAGTCATATTTTTATTAAAATTGTAATGTTTTACATACTCTAAAGTAGTAAATCAGTAAATCAGTAAATCAAACTACCCTCCGGCCACCCTCCTACTTATCCGTGATCTATTGATCTATTGATCTATTGATCTATTGATCTATCGACCTATTGATTCAAATCATATTTTGTATAAAATGTTATTACTATAAACTTTTATTTATTTTGTTTTGTTTTCTTTAAACACTTTGTTTTTACTAAAAAAATTATTCTTTTTATGTTTATAACTTAAAAATTTTACATTTTTACATACCCTAAAGCAGTAAATCAGTAAATCAGTAAATCAAACTGTATCCAGTCACCCTCATACCCATCCGTAATCTATTGATCTATTGATCTGTTGATTCAAGTCATATTTTGTATAACATAGCATAAAAACTTTTATTTATTTTGTTTTGTTTCTTTAAGCATTTTGTTTTTACTAAAAAATTTATTCTTTTTATGTTTATAACTTAAATTTTTTTTATGTTTTACATACCCTAAAGCAGTAAATCAGTAAATCAGTAAATCAAACCACCCACTCTATCCTCCTACCCAACCATGATCTATTGATCTATTGATTCAAGTCATATTTTTATTAAAATTGTTATGTTTTACATACCCTAAAGCAGTAAATCAGTAAATCAGTAAATCAGTAAATCAGTAAATCAAAGTATCCTCCATCCACCCTCCTACCCTTCCATAATCTATCGATCTATTGATCTATTGATTCAAGTCATATTTTTATTAAAATTGTTATGTTTTACATACCCTAAAGCAGTAAATCAATAATTACATACCTTAAAGCAGTAAATCAGTAAATCAAACTATCCTCCAGCCACCCTCCTACCCATTCGTGATCTATTGATCTATTGATCTATTGATCTATTGATCTATTGATATATTGATTCAAGTCATATTTTTATTAAAATTGTAATGTTTTACATACTCTAAAGCAGTAAATCAGTAAATCAGTAAATCAAAGTACCCTCCAGCTACCCTCCTACCCTTCCATAATCTATTGATCTAGTAACTACAGCGATATATCGAACGAATGTTATTAATAATTTTCTTTCGATTATATTTTTCAGTCAACCAGAGCACGTAGAAAGATGATTTAAACATCGATATAGGGGTAAAAAACATCGATAAATCGATTGAAACCATCAAAAATGATCTATCGATTATTTAAAACCTTCTAGGAATCAAAAAACCCCCTTTTGGGGGGTAAATCCCTTGAGTTCAGACTCAAAATAAATAAATAACTAACTTTTAACAAAATATAAATATAAAGTATAATAGAAACGTAAAAGAAAATACATAACAAAACGAAATGTTTATATTAAATATGGGAAAAAATATAAATATCTTCCAACGACGCTTAAAAAAAAAAATGTTACACATCTGCTTTACATCATAGAAATAGCAGTCATGTGATCAGTAAGTTAGTACGATGATTGCCTAATGTATTAAGTAAAGTGTCTATAATTAGTGTGTGTGTGTGTATGTGTGTGTGTGTGTATGTGTGTGTGTGTGTGTGTGTGTGTGTGGTATGTTAGGTTTGTGTTCATAAACATATATAGTTGATATAATAATAATAATAATAATAATAATAATAATAATAATAATAATAATAATAATAATAATAATAATAATAATAATAATAATAATAATAATAATAATAATAATAATAATAATAATAATAATAATAATAATAATATTTTGAGCGGTTGTGTATAGTAAAGATTGAGATTGCCATGCATACTTCTGCTGGTAAGTTGAAACTTCTAATTTTAGTTACCTTGTTAATGGTTGCTGTATGTCAGTTAGGCTAGGATGATATATATTTTTGTTTAGTTTTCAATATTACAATGTTAATGTAAAATTAACATTAATATTTTAGAGATATGTTTTGAAAAAGTGTTGTATATTTTCATTTAACTTGAACGTATGATATATTTAACAACAACAGCAACAACAACAACAACAACAACAACAACAACAACAACAACAACAACAACAACAACAACAACAACAACAACAACAACAACAACAACAACAACAACAACAAACGCAGCATTTCAACAACAACAACATCAGCAACTGCAACAAATGTAACAACAAACGCTACATTTCAGCAACAACAGCTAAAGCAAAGAATTTATTTTTATGTTATGTTTATACAAAAAGATACTTATAATATGCCTTGAATCAATAGATCAATAGATCAATAGATCACGAATGGGTAGGAGGGTGGCTAGAGGGCAGTTTGATTAACTGATTTCCTGATTTACTGCTTTAGGTATGTAAAACATAACAATTTTAATAAAAATATGACTTGAATCAGTAGATCAATAGATCATTAGATCAATAGATCAATAGATCATGGATGGGTAGAAGGGTAGGAGGGCAGTTTGATTAACTGATTTACTGATTTACTGCTTTAGGGTATGTAAAAATGCAAATTTTTTAAGTTATAAACATAAAAAGAATAAATTTTTTAGTAAAAAGAAAATGTTTAAAGAAAACAAAACAAAATAAATAAATTTTTTGTGATATGTAATACAAAATATGACTTGAATCAATAGATCAATAGATCAATAGATCCTGGAAGGGTAGGAGGACAGTTTGATTAACTGATTTACTGATTTACTGATTTACTGCTTTAGGGTCAGTAAACTATTACATTTTACTATGTTATAAACATAAAAAGAATAATTTTTTTTTAGTAAAAACAAAATGTTTAAAGAAAACAAAACAAAAATAAATAAAAGTTTTTGTGTTATGTTATACAAAATATGACTTGAATCAATAGATCAATAGATCAATAGATCAATAGATCAATAGATCCTGGAAGGGTAGGAGGGCAGTTTGATTAACAGATTTACTGATTTACTGCTTTACTGATTTACTGCTTTAAGGTATGTAAAAAGGCAAATTGTTTTAAGTTATAAACATAAAAAGAATAAATTTTTTAGTAAAAACAAAATGTTTAAAGAAAACAAAACAAAATAAATAAAAGTTTTTGTGTTATGTTAAACAAAATATGATTTGAATCAATAGATCAATAGATCAATAGATCAATAGATCACGAATGGTAGGAGGATAGAGTGGGTGGTTTGATTTACTGATTTACTGATTTACTGATTTACTGCTTTACTGATTTACTGATTTACTGATTTACTGATTTACTGCTTTACTGATTTACTGCTTTAGGTTATGTAAAAATGCAAATTTTTTTAAGTTATAAACATAAAAAGAATAAATTTTTTAGTAAAAACAAAATGTTTAAAGAAACAAAACAAAAATAAATAAAAGTTTTTGTGTTATATCATACAAAATATGACTTGAATCAATAGATCAATAGATCAATAGATCATGGAAGGGTAGGAGGGTGGCTGGAGGATAGTTTGATTTACTGATTTACTGATTTACTGCTTTACTGATTTACTGATTTACTGATTTACTGATTTACAGCTTTAGGGTATGTAAAACATAACAATTTTAATAAAAATATGACTTGAATCAATAGATCAATAGATCAATAGATTATGGAAGGGTAAGAGGGTAGCTGGAGGGTACTTTGATTTACTGATTTACTGATTTACAGATTTACTGCTTTAGAGTATGTAAAACATTACAATTTTAATAAAAATATGACTTGAATCAATATATCAATAGATCAATAGATCAATAGATCAGGGAAGGGTAGGAGGGTGGCTGGAGGATAGTTTGATTTACTGATTTACTGATTTACTGCTTTACTGATTTCCTGATTTACTGATTTGTTGATTTACTGCTTTAGGGTATGTAAAACATAACAATTTTAATAAAAATATGACTTGAATCAATAGATCAATAGATCGATAGATTATGGAAGGGTAGGAGGGTGGATGGAGGATTCTTTGATTTACTGATTTACTGCTTTAGGGTATGTAAAACATAACAATTTTAATAAAAATATGACTTGAATCAATAGATCAATAGATTATGGAAGGGTAGGAGGGTAGCTGGAGGGTACTTTGATTTACTGATTTACTGATTTACTGATTTACTGCTTTAGAGTATGTAAAACATTACAATTTTAATAAAAATATGACTTGAATCAATATATCAATAGATCAATAGATCAATAGATCAATAGATCACGAATGGGTAGGAGGGTGACTGGATGGTACTTTGATTTACTGATTTACTGATTTACTGCTTTAGGGTATGTAAAACATAACAATTTTAATAAAAAATATGACTTGAATCAATAGATCAATAGATCATGGTTGGGTAGGAGGATAGAGTGGGTGGTTTGATTTACTGATTTACTGATTTACTGCTTTAGGGTATGTAAAACATAAAAAAATTTAAGTTATAAACATAAAAAGAATAAATTTTTTAGTAAAAACAAAATGCTTAAAGAAAACCAATAAATTTATTTTTATGCTATGTTATACAAATATGACTTGACTGAATCAACAGATCAATAGATCAATAGATCAATAGATTAATAGATTAATAGATTAATAGGGTGATGGATACGAGTTTTGATTTACTGATTTACTGCTTTAGGGTATGTAAAAATGTAAAATTTTTTAAGTTATAAACATAAAAAGAATAATTTTTTTAGTAAAAACAAAGTGTTTAAAGAAAACAAAACAAAATAAATAAAAGTTTTTGTGTTATGTTATACAAAATATGATTTGAATCAATAGGCCGATAGATCAATAGATCAATAGATCAATAGATCACGGATAAGTAGGAGGGTGGCCGGAGGGTAGTTTGATTTACTGATTTACTGATTTACTGCTTTAGAGTATGTAAAACATTACAATTTTAATAAAAATATGACTTGAATCAATATATCAATAGATCACTAGATCAATAGATCAATAGATCACTGAAAGGTGGGAGGGTATGGAGGACAGTTTGATTTACTGATTTACTGATTTACTGTTTTAGGGTATGTAAAAATGCAAATTTTTTAAGTTATAAACATAAAAAGAATAAATTTTTTAGTAAAAACAAAATGTTTAAAGAAATAAAACAAAATAAATAAAAGTTTTTGTTATGTTAAACAAAATATGATTTGAATCAATAGATCAATAGATCAATAGATCAATAGATCACGAATGGTAGGAGGATAGAGTGGGTGGTTTGATTTACTGATTTACTGATTTACTGATTTACTGCTTTACTTATTTACTGATTTACTGATTTACTGATTTACTGCTTTACTGATTTACTGCTTTAGGTTATGTAAAAATGCAAATTTTTTTGCTATAAACATAAAAAGAATAAATTTTTTAGTAAAAACAAAATGTTTAAAGAAACAAAACAAAAATAAATAAAAGTTTTTGTGTTATATTATACAAAATATGACTTGAATCAATAGATCAATAGATCAATAGATCACGGATGGGTAGGAGGGTAGAGTGGGTGTTTTGATTTACTGATTTACTGATTTACTGCTTTACTGATTTACTGATTTACTGATTTACTGCTTTAGGGTATGTAAAACATAACAATTTTTAAGTTAAAAAATATGACTTGAATCAATGATCAATAGATCAATAGATTATGGAAGGAGTAAGAGGGTAGCTAGGTAGGGTACTTTGATTTTACTGATTTACTGATTTACTGATTTACTGCTTTAGAGTTTGTAAAACATTACAATTTTAATAAAAATATGACTTGAATCAATATATCAATAGATCAATAGATCAATAGATCAGGGAAGGGTAGGAGGGTGGCTGGAGGATAGTTTGATTTACTGATTTACTGATTTACTGCTTTACTGATTTACTGATTTACTGATTTGTTGATTTACTGCTTTAGGGTATGTAAAACATAACAATTTTAATAAAAATATGACTTGAATCAATAGATCAATAGATCAATAGATTATGGAAGGGTAGGAGGGTGGATGGAGGATACTTTGATTTACTGATTTACTGATTTACTGATTTACTGCTTTAGGGTATGTAAAACATAACAATTTTAATAAAAATATGACTTGAATCAATAGATCAATAGATCAATAGATTATGGAAGGGTAGGAGGGTGGGTGGGTGGTTTGATTAACTGATTTACTGATTTACTGATTTACTGCTTTAGAGTATGTAAAACATTACAATTTTAATAAAAATATGACTTGAATCAATATATCAATAGATCAATAGATCAATAGATCAATAGATCACGAATGGGTAGGAGGGTGACTGGATGGTACTTTGATTTACTGATTTACTGATTTACTGCTTTAGGGTATGTAAAACATAACAATTTTAATAAAAATATGACTTGAATCAATAGATCAATAGATCATGGTTGGGTAGGAGGATAGAGTGGGTGGTTTGATTTACTGATTTACTGATTTACTGCTTTAGGGTATGTAAAACATAAAAAAATTTTAAGTTATAAACATAAAAAGAATAAATTTTTTAGTAAAAACAAAATGCTTAAAGAAACAAAACAAAATAAATAAAAGTTTTTATGCTATGTTATACAAAATATGACTTGAATCAACAGATCAATAGATCAATAGATCAATAGATCAATAGATTACGGATGGGTATGAGGGTGACTGGATACAGTTTGATTTACTGATTACTGCTTTAGGGTATGTAAAAATGTAAATTTTTTAAGTTATAAACATAAAAAGAATATTTTTTTTAGTAAAAACAATGTTTAAAGAAAACAAAACAAAATAAATAAAAGTTTTTGTGTTATGTTTTACAAAATATGATTTGAATCAATAGGCCGATAGATCAATAGATCAATAGATCAATAGATCACGGATAAGTAGGAGGGTGGCCGGAGGGTAGTTTGATTTACTGATTTACTGATTTACTACTTTAGAGTATGTAAAACATTACAATTTTAATAAAAATATGACTTGAATCAATATATCAATAGATCACTAGATCAATAGATCAATAGATCACTGAAAGGTGGGAGGGTATGGAGGACAGTTTGATTTACTGATTTACTGATTTACTGTTTTAGGGTATGTAAAAATGCAAATTTTTTAAGTTATAAACATAAAAAGAATAAATTTTTAGTAAAAACAAAATGTTTAAAGAAATCAAAACAAAAATAAATAAAAGTTTTTGTGTTATGTTATACAAAATATGACTTGAATCAACAGATCAATAGATCAATAGATCAATAGATCACGGATGGGTATGAGGGTGGTTGGATACAGTTTGATTTACTGATTTACTGATTTACTGCTTTACTGATTTACTGATTTACTGCTTTAGGGTATGTAAAAATGCAAATTTTTACGTTATAAACATAAAAAGAATAAATTTTTAGTAAAAACAAAATGTTTTAAGCAAATAAAATTTAAAAAGTAATTAAAAAATTAAAATTTAAGCAAAAATTAAAAACATAAAGAATAAATGTAAAATGAAACTTATAAAAATAAGTTTGAAAAATAAATTTAAATAAGTAAAATTAAAATAAATAAATAAAAATAAAAAATTAAACACAAAGTGTAAAATAAATTTAAATAAGTAAAATTAAAATAAATAAATAAAAAATTAAACACAAAGTGTAAAAATAAGTTAAAAATGGGGGGAGCGGGAGATGAAAGATGAATAAAAAAAAATTAAACACAAAGTATAAATAAAAAATTAAACACAAAGTGTAAAAATAAATTTAAATAAGTAAAATTAAAATAAATAAATAAAAATTAAACACAAAGTATAAATGTAAAATGAAACTTATAAAAATAAAGTTTGAAAAATAAACTTAAATAAGTAAAATTAAAATAATAAAAATTAAAATTGAAAAAATAAAAAATTAAAACAAAATAATTTCTTAAAATAAAATTAAAAATAAATAAAAATAATAAAAAATTTAAATTGAAAAAATAAACACAAAGAATAAATGTAGAATGAAACTTGTAAAATAAAATAGTAATCGAATGTTTACAGACTCGAGACGGCCGGCGATGGACTGCGGGCTGCAGGCTTCCAAGTCAGCTGCCGACATGACTGGAATTTCCAAAAACCTTCGAAAGTGGTTTCAAGTCTTTGCCTTCGACGTGCAGGGCTGTCAATGGGAAAAATCCCCAAAATCCTCCGGAGTTGGGGATCTTGACCTGAATTATGAACAAAACGCTAAAAAATGCTAAAAAAGTAGCTAAAAATGCTAAAAAAGTAGCTTAAAATGCCAAAAAAATGCTAAAAAAGGTCAAATTTAACGGATTAGGTTGCCGGATTTAGCGACAAATCTGGCAAAACGTTAAAAAAGTAGCAAAATTTCTAAAAAAATGGTAAAAATTAGTAAAAAGTACCAAAAATGCGCAAAATTAACGGATTAGGGTGCCAGATTTAGCGACAAATCTGGCAGGGTTCAGTTTGGCGGTTAGTTGTCCACCCTATACTACTTTTATGAAGTAGCGTTGTATTAAATGTTTTTGGAAAACTACCTAGTTTTATTTTTTTTGTGGCATATTTTACAGTCTATTACAGGTTTTATAACATTATTAACAATAAAAAAATCTTTTACGAATAATGGCTTTTTAAAACAATTTTGTGAGGTTATTATTATGACAAATCTGTAATCAATTAATGAATAAAATCTTTATCAAAATCTGTTAATGAATATATATATATATATATATATATATATATATATATATATATATATATATATATATATATATATATATATAATATATATATATATATATATATTTATATATATATATATATATATATATATATATATATATATATATAACATATATATATAAATATATATATATCAATATACTATATATATATATATATATATATATATATATATATATATATATATAAGATTTTATATTGAAAGTTATATAGAATTATTTTTTTACATTTCTTTATAGTTAAAGGAAAGTTCATTAGAAATTCCGGTTCCGGCCGGAATTTTTTTTGTGATTCCGGCTAATTCCGGTTCCGGCCGGAACCGAAAATTTCAGTTCCGGTACACCCCTAATATATATATATATATATATATATATATATATATATATAATATATAATATAATAATAATAATCTTAATAATAATAATATATAATAATAATAATAAAACTATTTAATACATATATATATATGTTTATATCTAATAATAATAAATATAAATAATAATAATAATAATAATAATAATAATAATAATAATAATAATAATAATAATAATAATAATAATAATAATAATAATATAATAATAATAATAATAATTATAATATTCATATATATGTAATAATATATATATATATAATAATATATATATATATATATATATATAATAATATATTTATATATATATAATCTATGTAATATAAAAATATATAATAATAATAATATTATAATATAAAATATATATATATATATATATATATATATATATATATATATATATATATATATATATATATATATATATATATATATATATATATATATATATATATATATATATATATATATATATATATATATATAAATATATTTTTAAAATATATATATATATATATATATATATATATATATATATATATATATATATATATATATATATATATATATTAGCTGGAGTTGAAAACATACAAAAATTGTAGTGCAGATTTGAAACAACTTTATTTTGGTGCTCACTTCAGATACAAACTGAAATGTGTTAAAAGTAAGTTCTTCAAGATTTGTTTTCATACCCCAACTTTACCTTGAATCTTTTTATTTAAAAACAAAAAAATATATATAGCCAGATATACAGTATAGCTTAAATATCCTTACATTCTTACATGCTAAACAACCTGCATAGTACAAAATCTCATAGAAAATCAGATTTTGTCTGTACTGAAGGTATTTCGATTCGAGAATGTTTGGTTTGTAGTATTGCACCATGTCGAGAAGTATGACCAACGACCCTACTAGAAACAGCGGAAACATCTTTGACATTTCTTTCAACATCGACCGAATGACACGGATACTTTGGTAGGAGAATTTGTTGATTACTAACCAAAATATCATCACTAATATCATCAAGAAGAGGTGGGGGGTGATAGGAGTACTCCCCCAGTCTATCAGTTCCATGTAGGAAGTGGCGTTGAGATTGACGTTTAGCTGCCTTTTATCAAAGCAGCGAACTTGCACATTGGTGGAGGAAATTTTCTTTCTTGCTTGAAGAATTTGTTGACATGAAAATCTTCTTATTGTTTCCCGTTCATCTGCAACACCAGCTAGCAACAAGTTTTCTGGATGACAAAAATAGGAGTTGTTTAGGAGCACTGGAGAAATGATGTTCTGATCCTCAGGAGAAAGTTTTTGATACTGTGATACCATAAAGTGAAAATTCTTTGCACCATCTTGACAGAAGGGATGGGAGCGGATATAGAACCATATGGGGGCATAGAAGTTCAGTACGAATCGTACCAAACGCCTCAGATCATCAGATGCGGATTCTGTTGAAACGTACAATCAAAGCAGTCTGTTAGCTTTAGTTAGCCACCTTGCATGGCTTAAGGCACCCGGCTGTGCAGTTTTCAAATACCGCATATTATTATGATCTGCATTTTGTACCCCTTGCTGAATTAATAAACAGATTTTTAGTAAATACAGCTGGTCAGAACTTAGATCTTTCGTAACTGTTTCAGGAACATCAACTACAGAGCCTGGAATTGGTTGAAAATTAATGATGGGTTTGGTCTGAGGATCAAATGAGAGCAGTTTGGTTATAGGTCCTTCATGTGACGATGGGCCAGTTGTCTTCCCATCAACAACACTAAATAACTTCCTGAGTGGCAGTTCATTAAAATGCAACATGCATATGAGCCATTGAAGTGGTCTTTTAAGATGTAACTCCAACAGTGTGATTATTCCATTCTTGTTACCCGTATTCACAGGAGTTCCATCGCAAATCACTGCTCTTAAAGTCTCTGTAGATCTTGTTCGTTCAATAATACCCAGAATTTCATTAAATACATCTCGAGATCTTCCTGAGTTAGGACTAACGTGATCGATGTAACATGCATCTGGAAATGACACTAGCACGTAATGTTCTTCTCTAACTTTTCTACGCACACCTCCAGTATCGACAAGTGTTTCATCTATTTTTCCATCGAAACCAATGCAGACCATACCTCTGTGTTGCAGCAAATGCTCCTCTGACTGTTTGTCTCTCCAGTATTTTCTTTGGCGTTGTAACTTACTTGGATCAACAACGTTTTTTGGTGACAGAAGTCCGAGGTCCTTGAGGGCAGCATTAACTATGAGACATGCATCTCTATTGCTCACATTTGTCCTCTCTAATGCTTTACACAACTCAGGATACTGGTTTCTATTTTGAGGGTGACATTCTTCCATTTCTTCTGATTCTAAGGAAAATGATTCTTCTAGCACATCACTCTCACTGCCTGATAATTCAACTGAACTTACACATTTTTGCGTATCTTTGTGTCTCATCTTACTTTCAAATGTCAACCGTTTCCTTTTCCTTTCCTGAAGTTTCATGTTTTTCTCTGTTCTTTCCTTGTCCACCTTTCCTATTATCATGCGTCTTGAAGTGTTTTGATCAAGCCAAAATTGCCATTCCAATACAGGGATTTTCTTTTCATTGGGACATTGACATTGATTACGTTCAACTATACCATTATGAACACACTTGCACGCGCTAATGTCGAAGAGACGAGAAAATGATTTTATTTTATCTTGATATGTTAGAGAAGATTGTTTATTTCTTGAATATTTCATCAAATCATTGACATTCACTATTAGTCTCTTCACTTTCACTATAACACTTTCAAATTCTATTGTTGGAATGCCTGCTTTATTGTATATGCCTTTAACTTCTGTTGCCACTAACTTTGCTAGATGAGTAACACTGGCATCTTTGTTGACTACTTGATGGAACTTGTAGGCTCTAAAAACATCCTCAGCCAGTGGTAGCTGATTTTCGACAAGTGGTTGTGGATAACCGAATATTGCATGCCTGTCTTTATGCCTTGTTGCACATGCCATGATACGTCTTGCAATAATAGTAATAAACACTGCACCCACAGGACTTATCTCAAACGTCGAATAGTCTGGATCTGAAATGAGACAGAAATAGCTCTCAATTAGTATTAAAACCAAATTTTGAAGAACAAAGCATATAAAATTCATAACTTAAAAATAGTAAAAAACGATGTCAAAACCCTTTTAAAAAACTAAAGTTGGGCCCCCTAGACATTGAGTAAATGCAAAATGATTTTTTGTCCCACTACAGGGAAGCCAAGGAGCACCAATTTGACCATGTTTGGTTATCCCACCAAAAAATTAACCAATCAATATATATATATATATATATATATATATATATATATATATATATATATATATATATATATATATATATATATATATATATATATATATATATATATATATATATATATATATATATATATATATATATATATATATATATATATATATATATATAACATATATGGTAGAGCACTCGCCTAACAAAGTGAGGGGTCCTAGATTCCAACTGGTCGGGGGTGACAGAGAATGTGAGCTATTTTCTCCTTCGGCTTGGCTTAGTCCTGCTCGACGTTAATTAAGTTCACCCCCTACTAGATTAAGGCTCTACCCATGGGCGGGTGTGTTTATCTGGAATATATATATATATATATATATATATATATATATATATGCTATATATATATATATATATATATATATATATATATATATATATATATATATATATATATATATATATATATTAATAAACAAGTTTCTTTCTGACCTTCGATTTCGATATATCGAAATATATATCGATACCGATATCTATCGACATCAGAAATATATATATATATATATATATATATAATATATATATATCTATATATATATATATATATATATATATATATTTATATAATATTATATATATATATATATATATATAATATATATAATAATATATAATATATAATAATAATAATAATAATAATATATATATATAATATATATTATATATAATATAATAATATATATATATATAATATAATAATAATAATAATAATAATAATATATGTATATATATATATATATATATATATAATATATATATATATAATATATATAATATATATATATATATATATATATATATATATATATATATGTAATATATATATATATGTCGTATCTGAAGGCCACCGATGATATCTCAAAAACTACAACAGCTAACGGGAAAAGGAATACATTGCTGGAATGCTGGTACAATTTTAGTGCGGAAAATGTAAAAAAATTATTGTTAATAAATTATAGTATATGAGTTGAAAGCCTGTCTAGAGCCTATTCAAACGCTTACACCATCATTTAATTAAACTATCTATTAAATTTTGTTTTGGCTATGGCATACCCCAAGGGTAGACCGCACCGATGGCAGGAGTCAGGGTCTCTCAGCCTTCCGGGACTACGGGGTTGGACTATTTCCCCCCTCCGGGGGGGTCTCCGAACCCATCTTTGGTATTTGGGTGTTGCGGGGGTTCCTCCGCCCCTCACCACAGGGTATGGAAAACGTCCCCCGTGTTCCCCGTCGGCTCGAGCCCCCTAAATTGCCGTGTAATACCTTTACAAATAATATATATACTATGTCCCGCAATTTTTATGTTTTTTTTTTTTTTTATTTTGTTTACATTTTCCTAACCAAAATTTTACAAGGATTCCAAAAATGTATTCCTTTTCCCTGTAGCTATTGTAGTTTTTGAGATATGGATTGTGGCTCTTCTAGAGGCTGGCCATATATATATACATTAAACCAATTAAATTAATCCAATCTATAACTGTTGGTTCACTGACATCTAAATAGGTTACTACCCTTGAAACTGTTTCGTTATGTAAAAAGAAATACATAATTAAAAGGGCATCAGTGTAATAAACTCTAATATTTGAAAAAAAATATTTGGGAGAAACAGTATACTTCGAGCCACAATGTTTACTAGTACAATAAAAATTAAACTTTTCTCCTACTTTGGTAATTTCACATTCTTTGTGACAATTTCTACAAACCATTTTATCTAGTATCAAACTAAAATGTTGCAGCATTGCTAACACGATATAATCATTCTCACAAATTTAGAATAAATCCTTCAAATTCATAATTTTCAGAAAAATTGGAACAAAAAATACGTCAACCTCACTAAACACAGTAAAAAAAATTTATGACCTTCAAATTTATATACAGTAGATATTTGAAAGGTTCCAATAATACACTTTGAATAAAGTCCATCTTTATATATATATATATATATATATATATATATATATATATATATATATATATATATATATATATATATATATATATATATATATATATATATATATATATATATATATATATATATATATATATGTTTCTATGAATAAATTTAGATTCTCGGTATCTTGGGTATAATCGATACACATATATCGAAAATCGATTTTAAAACTTAAATATCGATAGGTCAGAAAGAAACTTAAGTATACCCATATAC
>JABUQX010076180.1:0-17500 GCA_015478945.1 Trachelipus rathkii
TTCTGCACTTTCCAGTTCACTTGGCCCTCTATTTGCGAGGCGATGTTTGTGCTTTATCTCTTTTCTATATAGGTACCGCAGTGGCAGGTGCTCGAGGGAACTTATCACTCGCGTACCACACCTTTACGAAACGCCCCTCGTGTAGCACAAGGGGTGCTGTGTTGGCGCATGAGTTTTGTGTTGATATTGGTAACTCCAGGCTAGTCCGCTGTGGTGCTTCCTTCTTTCCAGCCACTTCTATTCTGTGGAATTCTCTTTAATCTTCTGTTTTTCCTGCTGAATTTTAATCTCTCTCACTTTAAAGCTTGCGTCTGTGCTCATCTGCGTAGTTTGCGTTAGTTGATGAAATAACTGATTGTGTGCAACAGCCCTCTTTGGGAAATGGGGCCTCTGCCCGTGGAGTGGTGGTGACAACTGGCAAAAAAAAGAAAAAAGAAAAAAAAAAGATAAACACCACTTACGGCCTTGAACTTAATCTAGGAAGGTTAACATTAAATATAATACAGGAATATTATTATATATATATATATATATATTATATATTCCAGAAAATATATTATATATATTTTATATATATATATATATATATATATATATATATACTATATATATTATATATATATATTATTCAAAAATTACGCCCTACAGTAATTTCACACTGCTGGGATGTGAACCTGGCCCTAGCAGATGTCCGCGTAAGTGTTTGACGACTAACGCACGATGGACTAAAGTAAAGCGCGAGAATGTTCCTGTAGTGAATAAATCCACCCACGCCAACCAGGAACCTACCCGTACGTCATGCTCTCTCACTTACCCCGTCCTATCACTTCGAGCAAATGCGTTAGCGACAAAACAAGGCACCATGCCGCAGAGTGAAAATACGCTTATACGGGGAATATAATGTAACTTGTTTACATTTAATACAAGTTATTATCATATACAATTATAATGCCGGTTATTTAAAGTAATTTCACTCTGCGGCGGTGCCTGTCATTTAGGTCGCTATGCCCAAGTGTAGTGACATGGTACGAGTGCAGGCGTCAGGTTGCTTGTTGGGATGGAAGATAGATTTATTCACTACGGAACAATTTCTTCACTGCGCTATTAACTTTTTAGTCCATCTTGGCGTAAGTTCGCAATCGTACATTTACGACACGGACTATTCTGCTAGCGAGCCCAGGTTGCACAATCCCAGCATTGTGAACATCTTAACTCTGTAAGGGGTTATTATGATTTGATAGCTATCACACATATCTTAGCGTTTGAATTATATAGAGATATTGTTTATCATATGTAATAATCGATTTTTTACTAATACGATGAAATAATAGAATAAAAGTTAGTATATTATTAGTTAATGAATAATATTTGAATTTATCCCTGTTATAATTATGTATTACTTGTGCATTAAATATATCTGCAAATAAGTAATATAGTTAGTTATAATCAGAATATAAAGAGATTATAATATTATTATAACAGTAAGTAGTATATATATATATAATATATATATATATATATATAATATATTATATTATAATGTAATATATATATATATATATATATATAAATATATATATATATTATATATATATATATATATATATATATATATAATATATATATATATATATTATATATAGTATATTAATATTATATATATATATATATATAATTTCAGACAATTTTATGAGTTTAGCACTATTCATAGTAGTAAGTGTACAGTTTCAGAGGCCACTTCAGGAATACGAGCTTTACTCGTTCTTATCAGCGTTAGCTGATAAGAACTGATAAGAACACATGTTTTTAATGATAAGTTAATTGATATGTCATGTTAATTTTTTATTTTTTATTTATTATTATTGCTTGCGCGTGCGCATACACACATACACTTTATTATTATTATTATTATTATTATTATTATTATTATTATTATTATTATTATTATTATTATTATTATTATTATTATTATTATTATTATTATTATTATTATTATTATTATTATTATTATTATTATTATTATTAATTATTAATTATTATTATTATTATTATTATTATTATTATTATTATATATTACGTCGAAGATTCGTTTCTCGAAGGGAAACGAATCTGAGTCGTTTTTTACGCATTCCGACTCCGACTCCGACTCCGGCTCCGGCTCCGGCTCCGGCTCCGGCTCAGGGTTCGGTTTGGTTCAGACATCGGTTAGTGTTGATCTGACGATGGTGTTTTTGTTATTATTATTATTATTATTATTATTATTATTATTATTATTATTATTATTATTATTATTATTATTATTATTATTATTATTATTATTATTATTATTATGAAATGATTTTTAGGCTCCGACTCCGGCTCAGCCTATGGCTCCAATATATATTTACATAGGTTAGAGTTATCCTATCTGGTTAAAATTTTGAGTTGGTTAGATGATGAGGTAACCTCGTCATAGCTGATGTTACGTCCCCCTGGATCCCCCGAAGGGGCACCCCACCACCATTAAAAAATCAAAGTGTTCGTATAAGGCTGAAATTTGGTGAGATGATTCAGAGTTGAATTTCTAGAAATAGTTAGTATTGGATTCTGAGGAGTTGGCTCCGGCACCGGTGCTGGACCGCTGTCCGGTGACCGAAGTTAATAAACATTCGTATAACAACTATGTTAGTGTCCCTATATAGGTTTTCAAGGTCGTAGAGTTCGAATATGATGGTTATATAAGTCCGTATAGGGTGTCTAGGATCCCCCGAGGAGGATCTTACCCCAAACTATTAAATATTGACTGTAGAAAAGCTGAAACTCGTATACACCTATCATATAAGGTGTCCATTACTGTTGTCAGTGTTAAATTATGGTGAGCAACCCCAGGGGGGATGCTAGCCCCTTAAAACTTGAATATTTATCAGAAGCGATGAAACTTGGTATAAACCTATCATATAAGGTATCCTTGCCTGAAGCCTGTGTTTAAATTATGGTGAAAGCACGCCCAGGGGGATGCCTGGGCCCCCAAAAATTGAATATTGAATTTAGAAGGCTGAAACTTGGTATACACATATCATATATAAGGTATCCATGCTGTAGACGAGATGAAATGACCATAGCACCCATGGGGGATTCTTGGGAACCCCAAACCTGAAATATTAACATAGAACGATGAAACTCGGGTATATACCATCATTTATAAGGTACTCACATAATATATGGGTTAAATAGCCGTACAGGGGCACCCCAAGTTGGGTGTCTCCGGCCCGTCCCAAACCTGAATATTGGGTATAGAACGGACGAAATTTGGTTATAACTCTTTCTTATGAAGTAACATTGATGCAAAAAAAAAAAATTAAAAAAATTAAAATAAAAAAGAAAAAATTTAAAAAAAAAAATAAATAAAAAAATAAAAAAACAAAAAAAAAATTTAAAAATATTAAAAAAAAAATAAAAAATCATAAAAATTTCAAATTTTTAAAAAAAAAAAAAATATATAAATAAAATTAAACAATTTTTTTTTCTTTTAAATCTATAACAAAAAAAAATGTACGTTTTTTATATAATCCAAAGCCTTGAGCCCCTGGAAGCCTCTTTAAGCCTCCGCAGCCTTCCTAAGCCTCCCCAGCCTCCCCGACCCTCCCATACTATGATCTATTAATTCAATGTCATATTCTGTATATACATAACACAAAACTTTCATTTAATTTTTGTTTTATTACTGCCTTTAAAACAGTTTGTTTTTACTAAAATTTTTACGCTTTTCAAATTAGACCCAGAAATTTGTGATGATATTACCAAACACCTGTAGATTAAGTAATCAAAACCACACACCCCTCCCCCTCCCTACCCAATCCTGGATATTTTTACATTACCATAGTAATATTTAACAAAATTTATCATAACTTGTCTAATTATCATACTGACCGATGAATATATGCTAACATAAAACAAAGTTTTCACATCAATAAAGCAACATAGCACGCATCTGAACTACGAATATAACGTACACACACAAACCTAACAAATCTTAAACACGAATAAACAGCTAACATTAACAACTACTAACATTAACAACAGTAAAGTAAACTAAATCATTGAGCGTCAGAACGTAACCTACTTACACTTTTTTCTAACATATCACTGATATATTTAACAATTAACATAGTATTTTTTAGCGGCAGTCATATCGTAAGGTTGGTCTGCAATTACATACTGATCAAATGTGCAATTTATGTAGCGTATCAAAGTTTTCTTATTAATAAAGCAAACATAGCACACTTGAACTACGAATATAACGTACACTCACAAACCTAACACATCTTAACCACGAATAAACAGCTAACATTAACAAAACTGCCATAGCTTAACAATCAGTAACAGTAACTAACATTGAGCGCAAGAACGTAATCTACTTACACTCTGTTTTCTAACATATCACTGAATATTTTTACATTAACCATAGTAACATTCACAAAAATTTATCACAATCTTGTGTAATTATCTCACACATGAATATATGCTAACGTAAACAAAAGTTTTCATATTAATAAAGCAAACATAGGATCATATGAACTACGAATATAATGTACACTCACAATCCTAACACATCTTATACACGAATAAGCAGTCAACATTAACAAAGTTCAATACTTAACAAACTGTAACGAAACTAACATTTGCATACAATACGTAACTTATTCACACTTTTTCAAACATATCTCTAACATATCATTATTATTCTTGCACGAACATAGTAACATTTAACAAAAATTTATCACAATTTTATGTAATTATCATGCTGACCAACGAAAATACGCTAACGCAACAAAGATTTCACATCAATAAAGCTTATTATATTCATACTGATGTAACAATATAATGTATAACATCAAATCCAACATACCTTATGCATGAATAAACTGTTAACATTAACAAAGTTCCATACTTAACAACAGTAAAGTAACTATCGTTGCATACAAAAACGTAACCTATTCATACTTTTTCAAAAATATCTCTAACATATCATTACTATTTTCGTATTAACAACTGTAATATTCATCACCCGTACCTATTTATCATACTGTCAATGCGACATATGCTACAAGTTTTTTGGCTTAACAATAAGCTAACAATATCATAGTCCTGGAACCAAAAATATAACACAAGCTTAAGCAAGAAATAAAATTTGACTAATTTTATTTGGTGGAGAGCGAGAACAGTACTTAACAACAGTAAAGTAACTAACAACGCATACAGAACTGAACAAGGACGAAGCTGATGAGGTAAATATTCATTTAACAAATCAGTATAGCGATGTGTTTGTTTATTTTATTTTTAATTTCATTCTTAAACCTTTTGTTTTTAAAAAACTTTAATTTATTTTTTAAATTTTTTTTTCGTTAAAACTTTTTGTTTTAAAACTTTTATTTATTTTTATTTTATTTTCTTTAACCTTTTGTTTTTAAAAAACTGTTATTTTTATTTTTAATTTTATTTCTTTAAAACTTTTTGTTTATTTAAAAAAACTTTTAATTTTTAATTTTATTTCTTTAAAACTTTTTGTTTTTACTAAAAATTTTACACTTTTCAAGTTTATAGCGCAAAAAATTGTGTTTTTACATACCCTAAAACGGTAAATCAGTGAATCAGTAATTCAAACCACCCCTTCCTCCCCCTCTCCGCCCCAACCCTGATCTATTGGGGTATGATCTATTGATATATTGATCTGTTCTCCAGTCATATTTCGAGTATCATTTTGGATAAAACATAGCATAAAAATATGTTCTTTTTATACTAACCCTCGAATATATGCTGAAACGTAACAAAGTTTTTTCACATCAATAAAGCTAACATAAACATAACCTGATGTAAGAATATAATGTATAACATCAAACCTAACATACCTTAAACACAAATAAACAGTCGACATTAACAAAGTGCCATACTTAACAACAGGAAAGTAACTATTGCAATATATAGCACCTTCAGTTACACATCTTTTTTTTCTTTTTGTTTTAAAAATTATTATTTATTTTTAACTTTATTTCCTTAAAACTTTTTGTTTTAAAAAACTTTTAGCTATTTTTAATTTTATTTCTTTAAACTTTTAGTTTTGTTTTTTTTAAAAAAAAAAACTTTTAATTTTTAACTTTAATTTCTTTAAAACTTTTGTTTTTTTTTTACTAAAAATTTTATTTCTTTTTATGTTTATAACGTAAAAATTTACATTTTTACATAAGTATTTGACGGTGTAACAGAAATTAAAAAAGATTTCATGATCAATCAATCTAACATAACATAACCTGATGCAAGAATATAATGTATAGCATCAAAAAACCTAACAAATACCAATACTTGGCAACAGGAAAAGTACCTGACGTTCTTAAAGACCGTACTATATTCACATCCTTTTTTTTCAAACATATCTTTAACATTTCACTGTTATTTTACATTAACATAGTAACATTTAACAAAAAATTTATCATAACATACTCGCCAAACAAATATATGCTGACGTAACAAAAGTTTTTCAAATCAATAAAGCTAACATATCAAAACCTGAACTAAGAATATATAACGCACAATGACAAAATCTAACATACCTTATGATCGAATAAATGGCTACATTTAACAAGTTTCATACTTATACAACACTAAAGTAATCTAACAATGCAATAACAGACGAAACTGTACGACTGATGTGGTTCCTGTTCAACTAGAGTTTCAAATTTACAAGTCGAGAAATTGTTCAAACTCCGCCCACTTTTCGAAACATTTCGCAATACTATGATTCTTGTTTGGTTCGTTTTCGAAAACATTAAGCTATACATTTGATTCCTTGTTTGACACAGGGTCAACAAAACAAATTTATTAAAAACTTTTTATGTTTTGCTAATGTCTTTATGTTTATAAACAACTCTAAAAACTTTTATTTTTAATTTTATTTCCTTTAAAACTTTTTTGTTTTTGTTTTATAAAAAAAAACTAATTTTTATTTCATTAAAACTTTTTGTTTTTACTAAAAATTTATTCTTTTATTTTTATAACGTAAAAAATTTGTGTTTCTGCATACCCAAAAGCAGTAAATCAGTAAATCAACCCATCCACCCTACTTTCCTCATCGTCTCCTACCCTCCCATGATCTATCGATCTATCGAACTATTGATTCAAGTCACATTCGAGTATCATTTTGGAATAAACATAACATAAAAACAAGTTTCTTTATACACTGATTAACGAATAATATGCTAACATAACAAAGTTTTCAAAAACATTAATAAAACTAACATAGCAACATCCTGAACTAGAATATAATGTACAACAACAAACCAAACACACCTTAAACATGAATAAACTGTTAACATTAACAAAGTTCCACACTTAACAACAGTAAAGTAACTAACATAGCGCTCAAAAACGTAACCTATTCACACTTTTGTTAAGCATATCTCTAAATAGCAATGTTAATTTTAGATTAACATGGTAATATTTAACAAAATATATCAACCTTGTCAATTTTCATACCGATCAAACGAATATAGGCAACGTAACATAGTTTTTTCACATTAATAAAAAGCTTACATATGATCATCTGAACTAAAATATAATCCACACCGACAAACCTAACACACGTTAAACAATGAATAAACTGTTAACGTTAACAAAGTTTCACACTTACCAACCGTAAAGTAACTAACATAACATTCAAAAACGTAACCTATTCACAACTTTCTGCAAGCATATCTCTAACATAACAATGTTAATTTTACATTAACATGGTGAATATTTAACAAATATTTATCAATAACATTGGCTAATTATCAACTGATCAATGAATATACGCTAACATAATAAAGTTTTCACATCAAAATAAAGCTAACATTAGCATAACCGAACTAAGGAAAATAATGTACAATCGACAAACCTAGACAACAACTTACCTATGAATTAAACAGTCAACATTAAACAAAGTTCCACACTTAACACCAGCCTCGTGAAGATATCAACAACAAGCGTAGAGAGGCGGGGAGATGTCATCGTATTCAGCATGGCGAAAAATATCCAACTGAAGAAAATAGAGTGTATAAACAAGCCTTAAAGGTAATGAGGATTCTTTCTTTCAACCATTCAGAAAAGAAGTAAACAAGATACGACGCACGAACGACCCAATATCAGTTTCAAAAAGAGGTTTTATATGCTCGTTAGAACAACAACAAACAAACAACAACAACAACAACAATAACGTAGTACAAAAATAAGTTTCTTTATATACTAACCAACGAATCATATGCTAACGTAACATTTGTTTTCACATTAATACAAGCTAACATAGAATTAACCAGAACTAAGAATATTAATGTACAATGACAAATACCTAAACACCTTACCCCGAAGGAGGGGTAAAGGCCTCAGCCGAAAGGGCTGAGGCCAAAACCCGCTTAACACACCCTTCGGGGTGATCCCCCCTTCTCAGGAATTCACACTATCTTCGTCAAAGTGTCATTCGTGTCGAGTATATAACAATCATTTGAAACTATGAATAAAACGTAACATTAGCAAAATTAATCCGTGCCAGACTATACTATATACTTAACAAAAAAATAAACCTACGCTCACGTTTTCTTAAAAACATTTTTTATTTTTTTGCTAATGTCTTTATGTTTTATAACAACTCTAACAACGTACCTAACTTACGAATAAACAGTCTTCATTAACCAAGAGTATCTAAAGCAATACATCACCTCCCGAGAGAAAACCCAAGGGGATGCGCCCCTTGAAAGGGTGTGAATCCTGAGAGGGGGGATCACCCCGAAGGAGGGGTAAGGCCCTCAGCCCGAAGGGCTGAGTCCCAAAACCCGCTTACACCCCTTCGGGGTGATCCCCCTCTCAGGATTCACACCCTTTCAAGGGGCGCATCCCCTTGGGTTTTCTCTCGGGAGGTGATGTATTGCTTTAGATACTCTTGGTTAATGAAGACTGTTTATTCGTAAGTTAGGTACGTTGTGTTAAATATTACTATGACAGTGTGAGATTAACACTGATTTGTTAGAGAAATGATTAGTTTTGTAAGATATTACTGTGTTAACCGACGATGATGTGTTAGAAACGTGAGCCTAGGTTAAGTTTTTGTTGAGTAATGTTAGGTTTGCCCGAGAATTTTGCTAATGTCTACGTTTATTCATAGTTCAAATGATGTTATACTCGAGACGAATGACACTTTGATGAAGATAGTGTCAATTCATAGTTCAAGATGCTGGTATCTTTGATAGATTGGTCACTTTGTTGAGGGATTTTGTTAGATAATACGTCTTTACCTGTTGGTGATATGCGGGAAAAGTGGGAACATATCGCGTATTGTATGACCTGTTAGCTACTTTACCTTTGATAAGTAGGGAATTTTCAGGATGTTAGCGGATTATTCATACGCTAGGTATGTTAGGTTGTTTTGTACAGTTATATGTTAGGTTTGTATTTGTACATTATATTCTTAGTTCAGGTTATGATATGTTAGCTTTATTGATGCTAAAACTTTGTTGCGTAAGCATATATTCGTAGGTCAGTATATAAAGAACTTATTTTTATGTTATGTTTATCCAAAATGATACTCGAAATATGACTTGGATCGATAGATCAATAGATCACATGTGGATGGGTGGGTAGTGGACTGCATGGATGGATGGTTTGATTTACTGATTTACTGATTTACTGCTTTAAAATCAGTAAACTATTACACTTTACTGTGATATTTTATTCAAAGAACTTATTTTTATGTTATGTCAGGTTAAAATTTTGTTATTTTTATGTTATGTTTGGTTAAAACTTTATGTTTGCAATTATCCGTTGGTGATTATGATATTTAGACGAGGATATGATAAATTTTTGTTAAAATATTAAGAAACTTGATGTAAAAAAATTTGAATACGTTAGCATTTTATATTCGTTGTCTGTAATGAGGGATTAGAAATAGGGCTAGCTAAAATTTTTGTTAAATATTACGATGTTAATGTAAAATTAACATTGATATGTTAGAGATATGCTTGAAAAAGAGGGAATAGGTTACGTTTTGTACGAAGTGTTAGGTACTTTACTGTTGTTAAGTGCTGAAGTTTGTTAATGTTAGTAGTTTATTCGTACGTATGGTGTTGTTTGGTTTGTCGTTGTACATTATATTCTTAGTTCAGGTCATTATTTAGCTTTTATTAATGTAAAAAACTTTGCTACGTTAGCATATATATTCGATAGTTAGTATATAAAAACTTATTTTTGTGTTTGTTTAGCCGAAATGATACTCGAAATATTGACATGAAGTCAATAGATATCAATAGATAGAAAAGGTCATGGGGAGGGTAAGGAGGGTTGAAATGATTTGATTTACTGATTTACTGATTTAAACGCATTTAAAATCAGTAAACTATTACACTTTACTATGATATTTATTCAAAGAACTTATTTTTTATGTTATGTTTGGTTAAAACTTTGTTATGTTTACAGTTATTCGTAGGTCTGTATGATAATTATACAAGGTTATGATAATTTTTTGTAAAATATTACTGTGTTTTTGTAAAATTAACGTTAATATGTTAGAGATATGCTTGGAAAAAGTATGAATAGGTTACATTTTGTATGCAAATGCTAGTTACTTTACTGGTGTTAAGGGTGGAACTTGTTAATGTTTGACTGTTTATTAGTGGTGATAAGTTGTTGCTAAGTTTGTCGTTGTCATTATTTTCTTAATTCATATGATGCTAATGTAAGCTCTATTAATGTGAAAACATTTGTTATGTTAGCATATATTCGATGGTTAGTAATAAAGAACTCATTTTTGTGCTATGTTTATCCGAAATGATACTCGAAATGCGACGTAAATCAATAGTGTAATGTAAAATTAACATTGATATGTTAGAGATATGCTTGAGAAAGTGTGGAATAGGTTAACTTTTTTGTAACGCTGTGCTAGGTACTTTACTGTTGTTAAGTATGGAACTTTGTTAATGTTAGTTGTTTATTCATGCGTAAGGTGTGTTAGGTTTTGTCATTGTACATTATATTCTTAGTTCTGGTAATGCTATGTTAGCTTTATTAATGTGAAAACAATGTTACGTTAGCATATAATCGTATGTTAGTATATAAAGCACTTATTTTTTTACTATGTTTGTGTGTTGTTGTTGTTGTTGTTGTTTGGTGTTGTCTAACGAGAATATATACCCTTTTTGAACTGATATGGTTCGTTCGTGCGTCGTATTCTTGTTTACTTTCTTCTGATTGGTTGAAAGAAAGAACCTCATTACCTTTAAGGCTTGTTTATACACTCTATTTTCTTCAGTAGGATATTTTTCGCTGTGCTGATACGATGACATCTCCCCGCATCTCTAACGCTTGTTGTTGATATCTTCACGAGGCTTCTGGTGTTAAGTGTGGAACTTTGTTAATGTTGACAGTTTATTCCTAGGTAAGTTGTGTTAGGTTTGTCGTTGTACATTATTTTCTTAGCTCGGGTTATGCTATGTTAGCTTTATTGATGTGAAAACTTTATTACGTTAGCGTATATTCATTGATTAGTATGATAATTAGCCATGTTATGATAATATTTGTTAAATATCACATGTTTAATGTATAAATTAACATTGTTTGTTTAGAGATATGCCTTGCGAAAGTGTGAATAGGTTACGTTTTTTGAATGTTATGTTAGTTACTTTACTGTTGTTAAGTGTGAAACTTTGTTAACAATGTAAACAGTTTATTCATGTTTAAGGTGTGTTTAGGTTTGTCGGTGTGGATTATATTTTAGTTCAGATGATCATATGTAAGCTTTATTAATGTAAAACTATGTTACGTTAGCCTATATTCGTTGATCGGTATGATAATTAGACAAAGGTTATGATATATTTTTGTTTAAAATATTACCATGTTAATCTAAAATTAACACTGTAATAGGTTAGAGATATGCTTGACAAAGTGTAAAGGTTACGTTTTTGAGCGCTATGTTATTTACTTTTACTGTTGTTAGTGTGGGAACTTTGTTAATTTTAACCGCTTATGAGGTTTGAGATGTGTTTAGGTTTTGTTTGTTGTACAATTATAGTTCTTAGACAGGATGAATGCTATGGTTAGTTTTATTAATGTGAAAACTTTGTAATGTTAGCATATATTCGTTAATCAGTGTATAAAGAACTTTGTTTTAATGTTATGTTTATACAAAATGAAACACGAAATGTGACTAGATCAATAGTTTCGATAGATCGACTAGATCGTGGGAGGGTAGGCAGACGATGAGCTATGCGCATGTATAGAGTGATTAGGTATTAATGATTTAACTGGATTTATCGACTTTTGGGATGTATAATTCATAGCTTACATACTAGTTTGCGTTATTATCATAATATTAATTTATAGAATAAAATTTTTTAAAGTAAAAACAAAAAGTTTTTAAGGAAAATAAAATTTTTTTTTTTTAAATAAAAACCAAAAACAAAAGTTTTAAATAATAAAATTAAAATAAAAGTTTTAGAGTTGTTATAAAACCATAAAGACATTAGCAAAAAACATAAAAATGTTTTTTATAAATTTGTTTTGTTGACCCTGTGTCAAACAAGAAATCAAATGTATAAGCTTATGTTTCGAAAAACGAACCAAACAAGAATCATAGGTATTGCATAATTTTTCGAAAACGAACCAAACAAGAATCATAAGTATTGCGTAATGTCGAAAAGTGGGAAGAGTTTGAACAATTTCTCGACTTGTATTTGAAAACTCTAGTGAAACAGGAACCACATACAAGCTTCGTACATTTCGCTTCTGTATGCATTGTTAGTTACTTAACTGTTGTTAGTATGGAACTTTGTTATGTTAGCCATTTATTCATCATAAAGGTATGTTAGGTTTGTCATTGTTGCGTTATATTTCTTAGTTGCCGATATGATATGTTAGCTTTATTGATGTTGAAAAACTTTGGTTATGCGTCAGCAAATATATTTGTTGCGAGTTGTGTACTGATAAATTTTTTTGTTTAAATGTTACTATGTTAATGTAAAATAACAGTGATTTTGGAGATATGTTTGAAAAAAAAAGGGTGGGGTGAATATAGTACGGTCTTTAAGCAGACGTCAGTTAGTTTTCCTGTGCCAAAGTATGGTATTTTGTTTAGTTTTGGATGTTATACATTATATTCTTGCATCAGGTTTATGTATGTTAGCTTTATTGATGTGAAAACTTTGTTATTTACTGTTTTACTGTTTTAATTTAATGTAAAAATGTAAATTTTTTACGTTTATAAACATCAAAAGAATAATTTTTAGTAAAAACAAAAAGTTTTAAAAAATAAAGTCAAAAATAAAAAAGCTTTTTTTTTAAAAAAAAAAAAAAACTAAAAGTTTTAAAGAAATAAAATTAAAAAAAATAAAAAGTTTTTAAAAACAAAAAGGTTTTAAAAGAAATAGTTAAAAAATAAATAAAAGTTTTTTAAAAAAAAGAAAAAAGATGTGAAAGGTAACGTTCTATATGTTATGTAAGTTACTTTACTGTTGTTAAAGTATTGAAATTTTTGTTAAATGTTTGTTGTTTTATATTCGGTTTAAGGTATTTTAGGTTTGATGTTATACATTATATTCTTACATCAGAGTTATGTTATGTTACTTTATTGATGGTGAAAACTTTGTTATGTCCAGCCATATATTCGAGGTTAGTAAAAAAGAAACATATTTTTAATGCTATGTTTATCCAAAAATGATACTCGAAATATGAACTGGAGTCAACAGATCAATAATCAATAGATCAATACCCCAATAGATCAAGGTGGGACGGGTAGGGGGAGGTAGGGGTGGTTTGATTTACTGATTCAGTGATTTACCGTTTTAGGGTATGTAAAAACACAAATTTTTTACGTTATAAACTTGAAAAGTGTAAAATTTTAGTAAAAACAAAAAGTTTTTAAAGATAAGATTAAAAATTAAAAGTTTTTTTTTTTAAAAAAACAAAAAGTTTTAAAAGAATATAAAAATTAAAAATAAACAAAAGTTTTTAAAAAAACAAAAGTTTTAAAGAAATGAATTAAAAATAAATAAAAGTTTTTTAAAAACATAAAGTTTTTAACGAAAAAAAATTAAAAATAAATTTAAAATTTTTTAAAAACAAAGAATTTTAAAAGAATTGAAATTAGTAAATAAATAAACAAACACAGCGCAATACTGATTTCCGAATTGGATGTTACCTCGTCAGGTTACGTACTTGTTCATTCTTAATTTACGTGTTAGTTACTTTAATTGTGTTTTCGGTAGTATTTATTTTTTTGTAGTTTACTTTGTGTATATTTAGAGTTTATTCTGCTTTTTAGCTGTGTTATATATTTACTATGTTTTCTTATGCTTTATAGTGTTTATGCTTTGTTAAGTTCAAACTTGTTATCGTATGGCATACTGTTCGTTTGAATTAATATTAATAATTATGGTACTGCGTGGAGATAAATTATGTACAGTGTTAATTTACGTTAATTATTAAATGATATGTTAGTTGAGATTATGTGTTGAGAAAACGTATTGTTTGGTTTACGTTTTTTGTTATGTCACCGTAGTAAGTTACTTTACTGTTGTTAAGTATTGGAACTTTGTAATGTAGCTTGATTTATTCAGATGCCATAAGTGTGATGTTGGATTTTTGTGTTTATACTTCATTATGTGTACTATTCAGGTTTTGATAATAATAGCTTTTTATATTGTTATTGGAAGTTCTATTGTGTCCGGTTGCGTCTGTGTTCGTTGGTTCAGTCATGTATAATTTTCTTTATCTTTAATTTTATTTTGTGAATTTGAAATTTTTGCTTAACTGCGTTGAACTATTGTTCGTCTGCAAGAATAAATAATGTATGTGAGATATGTTTGAAAAAGTGTGAAATAAGTTACGTAATTGTATGCAAATGTTAAGTTACGTTACAGTTGTTTTTAAGTATGGAACTTTGTTAATGTTGATGCTTATTCGTGTATAAGATGTGTTAGGATTGTGAGTGTACTTATATTCGAGTTTATATGATACCTATCTTAAATTAATATAAAACTGTTTGTTAGCGTTAGCATATATTCATTGTCAGTATGATAATTACACAAAGATTGTGATAAATTTTTGTTAAATGTTAGTTATGTTAATGTAAATATATCAGTGATATGTTAGAAAAAGTGTAGTAGATTACGTTCTGTGCTCAATGTTAGTTACTTTACTGTGTTAAGTATGGCAGTTTGTTTAATGTAAACTGTTTATTCATGTTTAAGAATGTGTTAGTTTGTGAATGTAACGTTATATTCGTAGTTTTTCAGGTATTGCTTGTTGCTTTATTGATGTGAAACTTTGTTACGTTTAGCATATATTCATTGATCAGAATGATAATTAGACAAGGTTAAGGATAAATTTTGTTAAATATTACTATGTTAATGTAAAAATATCAGTGATATGTTAGAAAAGTGTAAGTAGGTTACGTTCTGCGCTCAATGTTAGTTACTTTACTGTTGTTAAGTATGGAACTTTGTTAATGTTAGCTGTTTATTCGTGTTTAAGATGTGTTAGGTTTGTGTGTGTACGTTATATTCGTAGTTCAGATGGTGCTATGTTTGCTTTATTGATGTGAAAACTTTGTTATGTTAGCATATATTCATCGGTCAGTATAATAATCAGACAAGGTTATGATAAAATTTTGTTAAATATTACTATGTTAATGTATAAATATCCAGGATTGGGGTAGGGAGGGGGAGGGGTGTGTGGTTTGATTTACTGATTTACAGGTTTAAGGTATGTAAAAACACAAATTTCTTAAGTTGTAAATATGAAAAGCGTAAAAATTTAGTAAACAAACTGTTAAAAGAGCATATAAACAGGCTGTTGTGTCTTAGGTGTTATACAGAATATGACATGAATCAATAGATCATAGATGGGGAGGGTCGGGAGGCTGGGGAGGCTGAGGAGGCTGCGGAGGCTAAAGAGGCTCCAGAGGCTCCAGAGGCTTTGGAGGGTGTTTGATTTATATAAAAAACGTAAATTTTTTTGTTATAAACTTAAAAAGAAAAAAAAATGTTTAATTTTTTATTTATTTTTTTATTTTTTTTTAAAAAAAATTTTTATATTTTTTAAATTTTTTATTTTTTATTTTTTTTATTTTTTTTAACATTTTTATAAATAATTTTTTTTTTTAATTTTTTTTTTTAAAATTTTTTTTTTTAAATTTTTTTTTTTTATTTTAATTTTTTATTTTTTTTTTATTTTCTGCATCGATGATACATCATAAGAAAGATGTATACCAAATTTCGTCGTTCTATACCAATATTTCAGGTTTGGGGGGGGCCGGAGACCCCACTTTGGGGTGTGTACGGCTATTTAACCCATATATGATGTGAGCATCTTATATGATGGGTATATACCGAGTTTCATCGTTCTATGTTAATATTTCAGGTTTGGGGTCCCAGAATCCCCCATGGGTGCTCATGGTCATTTCATCTCGTCTACAGCATGGATACCTTATATGATAGGTGTATACCAAGTTTCAGCCTTCTACGTCAATATTCAAGTTTTTGTGGGGCCAGCATCCCCCCTGGGGTGCTCACCATAATTTAACACAGGCTTCAGCAATGATACCTTATATGATAGGTGTATACCAAGTTTCATCGCTCTATGTCAATATTCAATTTTTTAAGGGGCTAGCATCCCCCCTGGGGTGCTCACCATAATTTAACACTGGTTTCAGCAATGACACCTTATATGATAGGTGTATACCGAGTTTCAGCTTTCTACGTCAATATTTAATGTTTGGGGTGGAATCCCCCTCTGGGGGATCCTAGACACCCTATATGGACTTATAACCATCATATTCGAACTCTACGACCTTGAAAACCTATATAGGGACACCAACATTGTCGTTATACGAATGTTTATTAACTCGGCACCGCAGCGGCTCCAGCACCGGTGCCGGAGCCAACTCCTCAGAATCCAATACTAACTATTTCTAGAAATTCAACTCTGAATCCTCTCACCAAATTTCAGCCTTATACGAACACTTTCGATTTTTTAATGGGGGTTGGGTCCCCCTTCGGGGACCAGGGGGGACGTAACATCGGCTACGACGAGGTTACCTCACCATCTAACCCCCCTCCAAATTTTAACCAGATACGATAACTCTAACCTATGTAAATATATATTGGAGCCATAGACTGAGCCGGAGTCGGAGCCAAAAAAAATCATTTCATAATAATAATAATATAATAATAATAATAATAATAATAAATAATAATAATAATAATAATAATAATAATAATAATAATAATAATAATAATAATAATAATAATAAAATAAAATAATAATAATAATAATAATAATAATAATAATAATAATAATAATAATAAATAAATATAATAATTAATAATAATAATAATAACAACCAATTGTCGATTCACACTAAACCGATGTCAGAACCAACATCCGAACCCGGAACCGGAGTGAGTCGGACCGGAAGCCGGAGTCCGGAGTCGGAGTCGGAGTCGGA
>JABUQX010076180.1:25000-32500 GCA_015478945.1 Trachelipus rathkii
CACCCGAACCGACCGCCACCCCTCCCCCACCCCCCCCACACACGCCTCCCCCCCCCTCTCGCAGAGTACTAGACTTCCGAGATTGTAGGGTGACACAGGTGGCATGATTGTCCTGCCATGTCACACGTGTAGAGTTGGCACCACACAGACAGTTTAGTACTACATTACTGGGAAGATGCTAAGTATATCTTAGTGTAACGAGTAACAACTGAGTGGATCACGAAATCAGTCGATTGGCCGAACGGCTGGGTCGTCCGCGCGGGCTGAGACTGTTCCCTAGTCGGCTTGACGTATTAGCGGCGGCCTCGACGCGAAGCCTGGTTCCTCCCCCGCCCCCGCGCCCCCACCCCCACCCTCCCCCTAGCCATCCAGTGACCGAAACCCCACCCACCCCCACCCCCACGCCCACCTTATATTATATATACTATAATATATTATTATATTACTATATATAATGTCTATATATTAATTATTTTAAGCATTCTATCACATCTTTCTTTAAGACGTTTCTTGTTATTCTTTAATTATTTATATATATAATATATTACTCGTATATATATAGTATACTATATATTACTTCATTGAATATATTTAGTATATATTATATATATATATATATACTATCTACATAAGCCTATACATATATATATATCCATATATAATATATATATATGAATCACACTATATTAACTACTATAACATACACTGATTATTTTTAATTATTTATAATATACTAATATATATATATAATCCTATATTTCACACGCTTATCCTTTGAACTAAATCGGATAAATCTTGGTATATCTGAAATTATCGTTGTCTTCAAAGTCAGAAACTTTTGCTTTGATACATTTTATCCCTGAATGGCAAAAAATCAACTCTTCGAGGCGATAAAAACTTAACACTAAGAAGTCGGAGAGTGCTGAAGTTATCCCTCTAGTGGTTCCTATAACTTGAGATTATGGGTTTGTACCCTACCATAGCAAACTGTTTGCTATCTGCCTATCAACTTCAACCACCCTCATCCTGGAAGAGTGCCTTCATCCGGCATTTGCTGAAGAAGCAAGACCCCAGTCAACAATCCAACTATCTCTGTTTTACCTAAAGTTTTCTAATCTATTTTTGACAAGAAGATTTAGAAATATCTGAAATCTTCTAATTTAATCTCTGATTGCCAGTATGGCTTCCGTAAAGACCGCTCGACTTTTGTTCTTCTTTCCTTTCTCTCCGACTCTTGGTGTTCTGCTCATCTGCATCTTGGTGAATCTTTTCATGTGGAGATAGACAAAGGCTTTAAATAAACTGGCACTAATTTTTAATTTCTAAACTCTCCACTTTCTGTATTTTTCCTTCTCTTTGTAACCTTCTCTTCACTCCCGTTTCAGTCGTTCTATGGCTGCTATTGTAGATAGAAATCATTTATCCTTTAAATCTACTCATAGTGGCATTCCTTAGAATTCTGTTCAATCCCCACCACTTTTTTTCAATTTTGGATCAATAATAATCTACCCGTTACTGTGTATCCTCTCCACACTTAGGCTAATAACTCCATCACTCATCATTACCCCATCCAGTATGAAATACGACTTTCAACAGCATATAAATGATGCTATGAGGGTAGCCTTGAAGCAACAGACTTCTGATCTTTCTCGTACCTAAAGTTGTGTTAAAGAAAACATGGATGTTTTCAATGCCTCAATAACTCAGCTTCTTTATTTATATACTTGACATAATCTTCCACATAACTATAAAATCTTCTTTGAAAACACAACTCTAATCTTCTTCTGTTCTTAATATTTTTGATATTATTCTTTCTCGTGATCTTTTATTAGAAGAATCACATTAAGTTCTTTCTAACAAGTTTCAAGGAAATTGAGTGTTTCGAGGCGCCTTCGGAATTTCTTCTAACCACCCCAGTTGATAGCTTTGCATATGGGAGTTCCTCGCCCTTGGATAGAGTATGAATCACATATCTGGGATGGTTCCATACATATTGCACTCCTTGATAAAGTGTAGTCTGGGACTTGCCGACTCCTTAACTCTCCTACTCTAACTAACTCTCTCCAATCTTTCTAACCGTCGATCTGTTGCATCCCTCTCCTTGTTCTATTGTTATTGCAATTTACATTCCTCTTTTGAATTTTCTAGTCATGTACCTCATTCTTTGAGGAGCGTTCCTGCGACTCGTCATTTCAGATAGTCTCATCTTTTCTCCTTTCAATTCTCCCACCCATACTTAATTGCTGTGCTCAATCTTACATATACTCCACTGGTATGACTGACAGACCTCCAATACTCTATTCCAACTTCCTTTGATTTGCACAATTTCAAGAGCTGCATATCGGCGCATGTCAAGCTTTAATTCGGCCCTTTTTATCCAATTTTTGAAAAACTCAGATGGAATTTGGAAGCTTCTGCTTTTATCCACTGGAGGATATATAATATATATATATATAATTTCTATTATATAATATTATATATTTATATATAATATATTATATTATTATAATATTTATATATATATAATATATATATATAATATAGTATATATTATATATATATATATATATATATTATATTATATATTATATATCTATATATATATATAATATTAATATATATATATAACTATTTTTTTATATATATATAATATCTATATATTATATATATATATATATATATATATATATAATATAGTATATATATATTGGCAAAAAAAATTCTTCCTATACAACATGTTTTTTAATTAGCAATTTTGGAAATTAAGAAAAATAATAAATGATAAATGACAACCTGCTAATCTTTGTAATATATTTTTTAGAAGTTTTGGGAAGATAACTGTTTGAAGTCTTCCTTCTCAAATGATACTTTGAAACTAATCCTAAAAATGTTATTTATTTTAATATCTTAATAGCAATTTTTAAAATCAAAGAAAAATTATATATATACTAATATATATTTATTATATAGTATATATATATATATATATAATATATATATATATATTATAATATAATATATATATATTATATATATATATAATTAAACATACAAGATCTAAAATTATTATATTTTAGTTATACAGGTACATAATATATACAAGCCACAATATATATATATATTATATATATATATATATATATATGTGGGTGGCCAGCCTCTTTGCGCTACCATTTGTCCAAAAGCCGTCAACACCGCCCGTTAGGGAGTTTGGAGATATTAATCCTCCTCAAATTTGGTAATCTCCTTCTTATGATGTTAGGGAGTCTTGGAGATAATTATATCCCTCCTCAAATTTTGGTATTCTCCCTTTTATTGATGGTAACTCGTCGTAGCCGAGGTTACGAACGGTGGGCCCCTTTATGGGGTAAAGGAGCTACCAAAGTTGATTTATAGCCTTAGTTAGACCTGTAAATAAGTGCCCGAAATGGTTTAGAGACATTATAGTATATATATATATATATATATATATATATATTATATATATATATATAATATTATATATATATATATATATATATATATATTATAATTTATAATAATATATATATATATATATATATATATATATATATATATATAATAATATATATATAGTATATATATATATATATATATAATATATAGGACACTGTTAAGTTGCTAAGATACCCACAACTCAAATTATAGTTGCAAAGGAACCCCTTAAACAGCTGCTTGAACCTATCCTTTATTAGAGCAAATTACATGAAAGAACACAAATATTATTTTAAAAACTAAGAACGAAAAGCTTTTCTGTGCTTTAGGTTGCACTTTGTTCAATCGTATAGAAGAGATCGTAGAAAATTGGAAGCGAAAACTTAATCAATGTTGTGGAGATCTAGTTGGTTGGTGAAGCTTGATTTTTTCTGCCATGAGTTGCCATTTTTTGTCAGTCAACAGAATATTGTTTAGGATGGTATCGAATTTAACTTCCCCCTCCGTGTTGTTCATGGTCCTACCCTTGCAATTGAAGATGCAGAAGCTTTCAGTAAATTTGCGATTTGATGTATTGGAATTGATTTGTAAGATATTATGACGAGTAGTATCTATGAGATGATTGAGTGAAGACCTGTGCCTTACCAAAGCTGAGCTCGGATTATCTGTGGAGAGATCGTATTTGGAGCTGGTATAATGCGTCTCTTTAAGTAGATTGTCCCATATAAGTTTATTGCACTGTTTGCATTCTAATGTTGTAGTAGCAGGGATGGGGCTTGAGCCGAAGTGACTCAGTTGCAGGTGGCCTCTTGTAACACTCTCAGCTTGACAAACACTCTTCATAAGTGCTACCCCGTTCGGAAGTAATTTCTTATAGGTGTGATGGTTATCCGTGGGAATGTTAAGAAACACCTGCTCCATATGGGGTTCCCCCTCCCCCCCTGAGAAAAGTGTCCGTCTGGTCCTGGCATGAGCTCGGTGGAAAATGTAATTGGGATAGTGCAATGCGGCGAAGGTATCCTGTATTGTTTTCAACTGTGAGTCTATTTTTCCGGGACTACAAATCCGGTAGGCCCTAAGAATCTGTGATGAGACCACCCCAACCTTAGTGGGTCGTGTGTGTATGGAATACCAGTTGATATATGAATCCGTATGTGTTGGTTTTCGGTATATATCAGTGCTAACACGTCCCCCCTCCTCCACCTGGACCAAAACATCCAGGAAAGGCAGAGAACCATGGTCAGAAAGCTCCAATATAAACTATAGGGAGGGGATTATTTGATTGTTTAGGTGGTCCAGTAGTGTCTGAGGGTCAAGGCTGTGCGGCAGGACAACAAAAATGTCGTCTACGTATCGCTTCCAAAAAATATTGCAATATGAGTTGTGTTCAAAAATGTATTTCCGTTTAATACAGGTCATATTGCAATATATACTTAAACGATCGACGCGTTTAAGGCTAAAAGAGAATGTACAACTGTAAAAACAGGTTTAACCTTCCTGTTAGGTTTGGTGATTGTATCCCTTAATTTTATATTATCTCTTTCCTAATGAGACTTGCTTTAGCGTCCATAATTAGCTTGTGGACTTGAAAGTTTTAGGTGTTGTGTTCTGTTTAAAGTGTTCATTTTCACTAAGTGTGCATTATGTTCCGCCTTAACAGATATACCTCCATACAAGAGACATTATACAATGGGTAATCAAGATCCCAGGGTGTGGGTTTTCAAATCTTATACAAAAGAAAACCGATCGGTTTCCTGATTTCGTCACGTGGGTATTAATCAATCTGTTATACTCCGGTTATAACAGCCGTATTTTTATGAGTAACAGATGACTACTCTGTATATGTGCTAAGCTTGCCGAATGGGTTAGGAGTAATCCTAACTCTACCGAAGTTTAGATACTCGCCGAAAACCGATTATTAGCAGAAGAGGGTGTCATAAAGTCAGCCATCTTACTATCTCTTTTTCTAAGGCTATAATTTCACATCGAATGGAAGTTCGAGTATGGAAGATGTGTAATGAAACAGGCGTATTTAAACCTACGGCTCGTAGAATCTATATTTCTGGTTAAAACGCTAAATATCTTCGGAGGTCTTGTAGGAGAGTAAATAACGCAAACTAAGATATCAGAAAGCTGTCTATTATGTAATGTTGCACATTACATTTATACCAGGAATATTACAACCTCCAGAAAACGCGGTTGAGAATCTTGAGACTATCATGAACGCTTCTTAAATTCTTATAGATTGTAGCGAATTCGTTCTATCTACTTAAGAAAACAACTGGTCCGAAGTATTTACAAGCTGATCTATCTAGTAAACAAATTTTAGTGTCTGAACGTGAACTTTTAACATATGTACTCAGTGATGGTATCGAGGAAGTGAAAAAATATCTTAGATATAACGACGAAAATGACTGGTTTTCTGTGTAAAGATTTAGCGTTTTTAGATCTTAAGCCATCGTAAAAACTATATATGTATGTGATGAACATTTATATATATATATATATATATATATATATATATATATATATATATATATATATATATATATATATATATATATATATATATATATATATATATATATTTTTTTTCTTTTTATATTTTTATTTTTATTAATTTTATTATTATATATATATATATATATATATATATATATATATATTATATTTTATATTATATATATATATATATATATATATATATATATATATATCGCCCTGTCACAATAATTATTATTATTATTATTATTATTATTATTATTATTAATTTTTTATTATTATTTTTATTATTATTATTATTATTATTATTATTATTATTATTATATTTTTTATTAGTACTATTTGTTATTGTTGCAATTATGATTATTATTATTACTACCCTTTTTGTTTTGTCTAAGTACGTTTCACGTCAATTTGGCTGTATAGGTCTCGTCTGTATACACATATTACCATAGTAAACATGTTATTGTTATTGTTGTTGTTGTTGTCTAGCGAGAATATATGCACTTTTGAACTGATATGGTTCGTTCGTGCGTCGTATTCTTGTTTACTTTCTTCTGATTGGTCGAAAGAAAGAATCTCATTACATTTAAGGTTGTTTATACACTCTATTTTCATCAGTAGGACAATTTTTCGCTGTGCTGGTACGATGACATCTCCTGCATCTCTACGCCTTGTTGTTGATATCTTTCAGAGGAAGTTTCGTTATTTCCACGATGTTGTCATTTATTTTATTCGTAACGAATGGAGACCGATACATTGCTTGTATTCCAGCCAGAGGTTCAAATAATAGACCCTTATTCATATGTGTTGAAGATTCTAATCAAGATTATCGATATCGCAGCTGCATGGGTATGAGGATGTGTGTGTCATCTGATGTATCGACGAGCAGTGAAATATCTAACTGTGAGACAACGTAAGAGGTTTCTAATAGAATAGATGCCTGTTACTTCTCGTCGTGCGAACAATATAAAAGCATTGAGGTAACGCAACTATTGGAGACCCATCGATTGCGCGACCTTCTGGCGTACGTGTTAGGTTTCACAGTTCGAACATCTGGAAATATTACAGCATTGCTTAAATATAAAAGACAATAATAACATCACATCTTAACGACGTTGACATACTCGAGGACTTAATACATATAGCTCAAGGTGGGTAATCTTATGATATTTACGCCGAAACTTGTGGTCTCCCTTATAATGCGGTATAAAGGAGTGCGTAATAAACTATCAGCATGGACGAGAATTTCTTCTCTTGGACGGAAGACTGAGTGCGTTGAACCACATAATGTTGAAAATGGTTTAGTGCTGGGGAACGCATTTATATTACATCCTTTCAAGGTGTGATTCTCTGGAGAGATATAATAGAACTTACCCAGCTTAATGTTGAATCCTATGTCCCTATTGATTAGATGATAATATTGAAATAAAACATATGTTTTTATATAACGCTCTTTTTCAATGAAAATTATATGTTATAAGAATGAAAACTTGTTTTTACTTCCTACTATGGTTGCTTTATTGGTAAGCGGTTTGATAG
>JABUQX010076181.1:0-25000 GCA_015478945.1 Trachelipus rathkii
TGATATCCTTTTAAATAATAATAGTTTAGTCTCGCGTCACTCTGCCATTGACGGCTTTACAGAAGTAACATTTTTAGTTTCTTATCAGAAACTTATATTAATTTATCTTTCAACATCTTTTATATAGCAATGAAAAGTCGTGAACAGAATTTTAATACTCTCTCTCTCTCTGCTCTCTCGCTCTCTCTCGTCGTATATATATATATATTATATAATATATATATATATATAATACTATATATACCTATATCATATTATACATAGTAATATATATATATATAAGATATATAATCCAAATATTGTCTTTATAATATATACAATCTTAATAAAAGGAACGTTTATACACAAATATATAAAATATATTAACTATATATAGTAGTACTACCTATATATTATATATATATAGTAATATAATATATACTAGTAATATATATTGAGGTTTTCCTTTACAGCTGTCCCAATGAATACTCTGTTTAAATCGTATTTATAAAATGCGATTTCAATAGAAAAAAAAAATCCTGAAAAATGCCAATAATTTATCATTTTTGACATTTTCCTGCTAACATAATCGACCCAAACATCTAACCTAGGCCAACTTAAAGAATCCCTAACGCTAAAACTAACCCTACCCTTAACTTTAAACTACTGAAAAAAAAAATTGTGTACCTAACATTATGCAGTAAATTGAGAGGGAAAATGATGTTACATTTTTTTATTATTATTGAAAAATTGTTCTTAAAAAATATAATCATCATCTTGGACAGCACTATATATGAAAGCAAAAGGTCGTTACAAGTTGAACCATACATTTAACATTTAACCATTCTACATCTTAAACTTAAATTCTCAATATACATATTATATATTATATATTTATATATATCATATACTAATATGAACCCTATATATATATATATATATAATATACCTATTAAATAATAATTTTTATATTAAATTTAACACAAAAGCATCCCTTAGAATCAAAAATACAATATATATATATACTATATATCATCTCCACCCCCTCATCACACCCCACCCCGACACCACCCATTAAACAATGAAATAAACGAAATCTACAGAACCAACCATCATCTCCTACAAGTAATCAATAACAGATTCACTGGAAGAAATTTCTAGCAGCCATAGTAATGAACAAACACACATACCAAAAATAGTGAAGATGATTGAAACTATCACAAGAAAAAACGACTAGCATACGTACAGTTGTTGGAAAAGCTTAAGCAAAATGTTTAACCCACGCTTAGTAAGCAAGCAAAGGGAAATATTTGCCTGCCCCAAAACTAGTGTCTTCCAAGTGGAGACTATTAGCCAATGCTGGCTAATATATATGAAACGAGAAACAGAACTCTCAGCAGAAAAGGGCATAAAAACTGATGTTTCTCAAGCACAACCTTCCGATATTTAAATTTCAGTACTAGTGCCAAAAAGTATATAATCCTTTGTAAAATCTCTATTTAATTAAGTCGGAGATGGGGAAAGACGGCTGTGGGTGACCAATTTGAGTGTCCAGATTCCCTACCTTTCCAAGTGAAAATGAGACTACGAAATAAATATAATATACTATATTATATTATATATATATAATAATAAACTAATATATATATATATATATATATATCATATAATATTATAAATATATATATACTTTATATATATATATAATAATATATAATTATAATATATATATATATACCTGAATATATATATATAATATATAGTATATATATGTAAAGCCGTTTCGCTTTTTATATCTGGGCTTACGAAACGTAAAAAAATGCTCGAGTTGCGTTCGTTTTTGTCAAAGCTAGCTCAAAATCGTAAAAAAATGACTTCCAGAACGTAAGAATTTCCTCAATTCTGTAAAGGTTGCTATTCTTTTCTTGCCGAATTAGCACGTTCTTACGAAAGAATGTAAACAACAAGATGGCGGCGGTTAGGCCTTCTAACTGATGAATTTCAATCAATATAAATCAGCTTAAATCTAGATTTTCTTCCAAATGGATAAACGCTCACAAATAGTTGATCAATTATCGTAATAAAACGCATGTTATTTTTTTTATTTTCTGCGGTATTTCCAAAAACCCACTACTCTTCCACAACTTAGCTGATGTTCCAATTGTAAAACAAAAGTAAGCCTAGCACGAAATCGGCTGCGTGTGTAAACTTGGAAATCGGGCCGTAAAACGGGTGAAGCATTTACGAGCGAGAAGCACAAAAAGACAAAAAACGAAAAACGGCTGAAATGTTGTAAAACGGCCAAAGGAATAACTAAAATCATGCTATCCGGTAAACGTCATTAGACAAAACAGGTCCAGGAGACAAATGAAAGAAAGCAGTCCCAAACGCAAAAGAGTGGGGCGCTAGAGGACGTGGAGCGCAAGCAGCCACTAAACAGACTAGGACGAAGTCGTGAGCACGCCGGGAAGCAGAAAAGGTGCGGGGCAAGGGCCCGCAGACACGAAGCCGGGGTGAGGGGGCGGATGGGGAAGGGGCCAAGTGGAAGGAAACCACCGGCGCCCGAATATGGGCGGGCGTAGCCGGATCCCGAACAGGGAAAACGGGTACTCGGGTGCCGAGTAACACGACGGAGCACTCATCCAAAACAAGAAAAGAAAAGGACGATTAAGACTGCTTATCAAACTAGAGAGGTACAACCTATCTCCTATTGAACAGTTAAACTGTAACCTTAAACCTAACCTGCGAGCTAACGTAGTGCATACTGTACGTTTATGGTAATGTTAATAATCGTAATCCAGCACACCACGCCATTGGCGAGACAGGCGGTCTTCCACCGTTCTGGCTGAATTTCTGCTGCACCTCATAAAGCGTTGTTGCGTTCGTCCCCGAGATTGTGGGCGCACAACGTTCGCACCAGGAAAAACAGGTAAACAGCCAAAACGTGATGATGTCCCCTGCTCTTCTTTTGAGCGCCACTGTACTGTCTAAAAAGCAAATATAAGTATAGCGCTATATAGATATAATATGCGCGTAGGTTATATAAATTAAAACAAATACAATATACTCAATGTCAGACAGTGCTCGATGGTAAGAACGATAAAGTAAAGGCAGTGCCTAATGAATACGGTGAATATAGGTAGTACATAAGCTATCATTATAATATTACGTAATATATAACAAAATATATATTAATTATATATAGTATATTCTGACGATAAGGCTTAAAAAGTAAATAATTTTTACTTTTATATAAATAATCTACTATATACTATATGAGGTAGTTGTCTCAACGTGCAAAGAACGCGACTCTTATAAAAGTTTTTTGCATAAAAAAAAAAAAAAAAACAAAAAAGACAGACACATCTCTCGTCCTCTTTGTTTTTTATAATTTGACTAAAAGGATTAACCCCATTTTTTAGCTATTATTATTTAGAACTCGTTTCAAATACTAATTATTCTATTTAGAGCAATACTTATTTGTTACCGATAAGGCACCCAGTATAAATAACTACTTTTTAAATTAATGGCGAATGTAATTGAAAACTATCAAAATAATGTTTTTTTTCATTTTTTTTCCTTTATTTTTCTATGTAATGATACTCGAACGAAAAATATTTTTCTACACCATCGAAAGGATATTATTGATTTTTTTTCTACTATAGATATATATATATATAATCGGTCTATTAATAAGACCTATTATATCTAATATATAATATATAATGAATATTATCATAATAACTAATATATAGTATATATAATATAATAACTATACACTCAAAACAATAACTCCTAACTATATTATATCATATAATAAAGTTATATAGTATATATATATATATACAGTGGCCGTATCCAGAATTTTTTTTCGCGGGGGGGGCCCAAACAAAAATCGTTCTTTATATATATATTGGCATTGAAAACATTTATAAGGATAATAATATTACATAAAAATAGTATATAGGTATACTAATATATAATAATATATATATACTTAATATATATATATATAAAAAAATAAATAATAATACCTAACAAGATAATCATATATATACACCTAACCTATATATATATTATACATAATATATATACTCCAGATATATATATAAAGCCCTTAAGGAGGGACAAAAATGGGATTAAAATTCCTAAGAAAGTATGGGCCGTAAGAATTATATATGAATTAGTTTATAGACACTGACAAATCTCTACCGTTTAAATTGTTAAATTTTAATCGCCGGACATGAGAGTAAAAATCTTATAGAAATCTTCAATTGGTTTATTTCATAAAATGTTTTTTATGTAGAGGAGGGCAGTGTCCAATAAGTCTTTCATCTAGTCCCAATAGTATTTCTCAAGTAGTCTTTCAGAAGTCTTAATGTGGAAAACTTCTTTCTACTGAAGCATTGAACACGGGTAAAATTGACAGTATGCAACAAAGGATGGTAATATTTGGAAAATTGTGACTGCGAACAAGAAAACTAGTCCAATCTATTGCGGTTTTTGGCGACCCCCTGTGCTGTGATGCCATTTCAACTTCCATTAAATTCCCATTCTGCTTTTACTAAATCGTTTATAGGGCTTTCGAGATCTTCCTGGTAAAAATATTACACAACCTATTTATCTTTCTCATCATGGCACGATCTACACCCGTTCGGGCTGACAAAAATTGCAAGACCGAACCGGAAAGTTAAAAATTCTCTCCTAATGTTCATATTAAATCATTCAAAAAATGGTAATAAAAATTTATGTGCGATAATAAGTCTGTGGGTGGGAAGTAGGAATGTTGGGTCTGTATGTTTTGGAATTTGTTAATTCTGGGGGTACAGCAATTTCAATATTCAGTTCAGATTCAGATGCGCTTACACATTATTCAAAAAATCAGCTGAAATTCTTAATTGTTTTCTTTTTCCTGATGGTTTCAAGTTTAGTTTTAATTAATGGACTTACGAGATTTGCTCCTGACAGCTTCGAATTGAAAAAAATTGTATTAACCAATCAGGGCAAGGAGTTTAACTGATAATGGTTAGTGTCTACTCGAAAGTAATATAATATATATAGGTACTGGAGTGTGTGTGTGTGTGTGTGTCTAATATGTATTTTATATATAGTTATCTATAATGTAGCAACTATCTCATCTCTATAAGAACAAACAATGTTGACAAAACGACATGAAAAAGAAATATCGGACCAGAAAGCATAGAGTAAAAGTCAAATTACATAAAATATTTGTTTAAACAATTTCCTTCGTGCCAGGAAACGATTCAAATTTTTCAAGTTTTACAATTAAAATTAGAATCCTTCTATAAATTGCAAATTGCAAAGAAGAAGCAAATCCAGTTGAAATTGGTTTATTAATATCATTTTCTTCCTTTAAAGATTTTTTAATATTTTCAAGATCTTTTTTGTTATTATATTGTGCAATGTTTTTTCGTCCTAATTATCGATTAATTTATTTTAAATTAGGTTTTTATTTATCTTCTGTTAATTTAAAGAAAGAAATTTTGACTGCCAAATGGAATTGCTGTTTTACTTCTGGCAATAAAACCTAATCGTCCCTCATAATCTAACCTATGAACCTTACTAACCTAATTAACCTAACCTAACCTAACCTACTTAACCTAACTAACCTAACCATAACCTAGCCTAACCCTAACAACCTAACTAAACCTAACCTAACCTAACCTACCTACCTAACCAACCTAACTAACCTAACCTAACCTACCTAACCTACCTAAACTCAACACCTACTTAACCTAACCATAACGCTACCGCTAGACCTAACCTACCAATCCTTAAACCGTACCTAACCCCTGCTTAATCACATAACGGTGACATAAAGTAACCTTCTAAGGTGTCTCAAATTTAAAATTAAAAGATGATTTAACATGTTACCTCCCGCAAGTAGTTAACCGAATTAACACACACTGGTTGACAAATATTAATATTTTTTTTACTAAATGTAATGTTAATTAATATTTAAATAATAAAGAACAATAATTAAAATATTGAGGAACAATCTTGAACATTTTTTTAGCACCATACAGTTAATAAAAATTTTGAGAATATAATTGATTAATAAACAAATTTTTATATAATATAAGTCTCAATTTTAAAGCAAGAATTAAATAATATTTATAACGAGCCTTCACAACTCACTGCTAAAGATAAATGAAGAGAGTTCTCTTTTTATCTTTCATGGACTAACGAACTTTATTCTTATTATCTAACAAAACTCTCAACCAAAGCAAGTAAGACAAAATTAAAGTGACCCGTTATATATTATATTATTAATAGTAGTATTAATAATTTATAATTACATTACAGACCTTGTTATTAATAATATAATATATATATATTATTGTATTAATTAAAGTATCGATACAATTATTTATAAATATATATATATTTTGAGATTTTTTGCACCAGGACCATCACGGCCCACAAAGGAATGTGCGGCCCGACTTTTTACTAAGTTAGATGTCCACTTCATTGTTTGTGGGTACGGCTCAATATCTAATACACGTCAAAACGAATTATTTAAAAAACGAATAAAAAATAACTACAAATCCATCCAAAAGATTTGTCATAATAATTAATTATTAATAATTATATATATATATTATTAATATGAATATATTAATATAGAATAATTATATATATTATAATATATTATTTTAGAATAGATAATAATAATAATCAATATATTATATTAATATATATAGCTACTATTAATACTATATAATAATAATATAAATATATATATAATTATTAATATATATTATATTACTCTATATATAATATAATATATATATTAATATTTATATTATATATATTTAAATTCATTTATATAAATAAATATTAGTTTATATACATTGGGAAAAGAATTTATTCATTAAACAGCAAAAAATTTCATTCAAATTCCTATTTCAATCCTCCAAAACTTACAATGCTCAGGGAAAAGGATAATTGCTGGAATGCTGGATCATTCGTAGATGCGAAATGTACAAAAAAAAATAAATCTAAAAAACTACAATACAATAGCTACAGCGGAAAGGAATACATTTTTGGAATCCTGGTCAAATTTTAGATAGGAAAATGTAAAAAAAAAAAATAAAAAAATAAAAAAAAATTATTTAATAATCATATAGTAAAGTATGATTAGAGGAGTTCGGATTCTGAGACCTTTTATTGAGTACTCTGGTTAAAATAATAAGGCTTTCTATTAAATTGCATTTTTTATTTTTATTAAAGAAAACCCCAAGGGTATACCGCACCATGAAATGGTCAGGTAGACGATGCGTCTCTCGGCCCTTCCGGGGTCTTACGGCTCGACTAAGCCCCCCTCCGGGGAGGGTCTCCGGAACCCCCGCTCTTGGTATTTGGGTGTCGCGAGGTGTTCCCGCCCTCCCCTACGGGGTATTGGAAAACACGTCCCCCCAACATGTGCCCCGTTGTCGAGCCCCTAGCATTCGCTGTAATACCTTTACAAATCTAACTAATATATATATTATGTTCCGCTTGCTTCCTAAAAAAAATAGCCAAATATTATATTTATTTTTTTATTAATTAATTTTTTTTTTTACATTTATTCAACCTAAAATTTTACAAGGATTCCAAAATGTATATTCCTTTTCGCTGTAGCTATTGAATGGTTCACAGATTGTTTTTTTTTTTTTATATTTATTTTTATTTTTTTATACATTTTCCGGCACGAGAAATTAGGGACAAGACATTTCCTCAATGTATTCCTTTTTCCCTTGTTTAGCTAAGGGTGTGTAGTTTTTTGAGTTCTGATTATGAGAAAATATATTTTGCTAATAAAAAAGTGTTTAAAATGAAAAACAGCAAAAGCCTATATAATATAATTATTTATATATTATATATATATATATATTTAAATATAATATTATATATATAATTATATATATATATATATATATAAATATATATATTATATATTATATATATATATAAACGGTATATAATAAATATACTATATAATATATATATATATAATATTATAATTATATATATAATATGTATATATATATATATATATATAATTGTTCAAAAAGATATATTATTATATATATATATATATTACGGTATACGTAATATAAATTATATATATATATATATATATATATATATATATATATTATATATATATATATAAATTATAATAAATTTATGATATATATATATTTTAGTAATATTAGTATATAATATTATATATATACAGTTATATATATATATAATATATCATATTATATTATAATATATATATATATATATATATATATATATAATATATATTAATTAATATATTTATATAATATATATTATATTATTAATATATATATACGGTATATATTTTATTTCTTTATATGTATATTTTATATTATTATATATATATAAATATAAATTATATATAATATCATATATATACTATAAATAATATAATTAATAATAAAATATATATATATATATTATATATATTTTAAGCCGGGTATAATGAAGAGTAAGCTGATGACGCTTTGAGTTTTTAAAATTTCTTCCATAAATTGATTTCGCTTCTTTTTTTTAAATAACTACTACGTAAGTTTGCACTTACTAATTATAGTCCTAAATATTTTTGGAAAAGTATGGGGACTTATTCTTCGCAATGATCCAAATTCATTAAGTTACGTTTATTATTAAATATAAGCTTGATAGAGAGCTTTTTTTGGCTTCAGCCTGTTGGTTCTTCAGAATGGTAAATGAAATCTTATTTTTCGGTTCGTTCGTTTCTTATGTCTCAGCATCTTCTTCAATTTCCTTTTACTACTTCACCAAATGCCCTCGTAGTTGATAAGTGCTCAATTTTTTAGCATCCACTTCCGTTCACGTCCTCCAACAATCATCTTTTGATCTATCATCCTATATATTATTAATATATATATATATATAAAATATAATTATATATATATATATAATATATATAAAAATTATATATAATATATTATTATATATTATTTAGATATATTATATATATATTTATATATATATATATAATATTATAAATATATATTATATTAAATATAATATATATATATATATATATATAATATAATATATAATAATATATATTATAAATATATATATTATATTATATATTATATATATAATATATATATATATATTATATATACGGAATTGAAAAAGATAGGAATTCCACAAACGACGAGGGCTTACACTCAATTGGGCATTTATGGAGTGTTAGAGTACACCCATACAGCATCAAGTGGGCCCAATAGCTCTCCCCTATGCGCTCATATCATTTCTTTCTTGACACTCTGAGTTGCTTCTCTGTTGATCAGACACCATTAAAGCACCTATTACAGCCTTCAGATTTCTTTCAAAAAAAATTCAAAAATGGCAACCACATGATTAACATCGCAGAAGCCTCTCAGTCACCCTTCCCCCCATCACCACTTGGAACGTTAGCGACCACTTGGGGGGTGGGAATAGAGGACGGGGTGGAGGTTGGTGCTTTCGTGAAATTTGCTGCCTGTTCTGATTGTAAGGTCTTCCTTCCTTCATAAAATTGTATGCCAATCTGTGTGGCAGCCGGTTTTTAACATCTATTTTCGACTTTGCCCTGACAACACCCCTCACTCGCTGCAAGACTGATCTTTCCTTCTATGTTCTTAACTAAAACTCAAAGAAATCTAGGCACTCTGGATAGCAAATCCTTACGTCTGTTCACAGCAACTGTCTCATTATCAATTTTCAGGATATGCGGTTGTGTAGCGGGACGTGTGATATGGGTATTGTTTTCTCGAATACGTCTCTGATTGATTAAATAATATTCTACCTTATGCTCAAAACCTATTCCTGTCAAATCTACTACTAAATTCATCTGTTATGATATTTTGTCTCTTTAATTTCAACTGACAATCCATAAGACTTTTCCGAAGTCACTTAAACGTTTCAAATTAGAACACTCTTCTCTCACTTACTTCACCTTCTCTGAAACTCATCAGTCTTGGTGATTTAACATTCACCACCGCCAAGGGATCTCTTCTTTCCATTTCAAGGTAGAGATGAATGATTTTGTTTAACGATTTTTCAATTTTTTTTTGTTAGGAACTATGGCTTTTTATTTTTTTTTTTTTTTCCAGATGAACTCAATTTCACACTATGGATATCCCTGGATATGTCTTTTCTGAGATAGAACAAAACATTCTAAACCAGTTCCTAACTTCTAATCCTGTCTCCATATTTTATCAAGACCTTTCCTCTCCTCCATATTCCTCCGATGCACACTTCTTATCTTCTAGTTGTTCGCTTTATCTCTTAAGCTTGAAAAAGACCCTCGCCAACTCGCAGGAAAGTTTTTATGGGTACAACTCCTCGGTACACTAAAACTGGTTGACTAGGTTGGGATGGAGGCGCCTCAGATATTCTTGATTCCCATGGAATGCGTTAGTACTGCTTCCGGTGGGAAAGGAAATCTCTCGGGGTGTGACTCACCTCATTACCGTGGGTGATGTGTAGTCGGCGATGAAAACGTACATCATAATACCATTCCGTAAAGCCATCTGTGAGGAATGAAGGGTGGATTAAAGAAAGAAAGAAAGAATATATATATACTATTATATATATATATATATATATATATATATATATTATAATTATTATATATTTATAATATATATATATTATATATATATTTATAATTAATAATATATAATTATATATATATAATATATAGAATTACATATATTAATATATATTTATTATATATTTATGAATATATATATATATATATATATTAATATAATATATATATATATATATATATATATTATATATATATATAATATAATATATGTTATATATATATATATAATTATATATAGGTACTTTATTAAACCAGGGCAATAAAAAAATTTAAGCTTTGCAAGGTTGGTAAAAGTGGGAAATGCATTTTATGATCCTAATTTATGAAACAGAAATAGACAGTCAATGTTTAAAAGTAAAATTTATCAAATTTACTGAAATTAATATTACAAAAAAGAAAAGAAAGAACAATATATTTTCTAGGCTTAACCCAAGACTTATAAAACATAGCAGCTAGTTAATTATTTCAGTATTAAATTTGATTGTAATCTACGTAAAGTTTGAGAGTAGAAGTAGACGCCATCACAACTATATAGTTTTTTAATTAATTAACGAATACCGAGCGTGGGATCACGTCTCCCTCAGCAGGCTTCCGGCAACACCGGGGCCTAAAATTAAAATTAATTTCTTTCATTTTTTCGTTATACAACAATGAAAGAAAACTCAAATCTTAGCGTAGGAGAATAATTCTAAGATGCCATACCAATCATTCCGATACTAATTTTATATTGCCACTATTTAATAAAAGAAATATATATATATATATATATATAATATATTATATATATATATATATATATAATATATATCCTATATATATATATAATATATGATATATATTATTATATATATATAGCTATATATATAGTATATATATATAATTATTATATATATATAATATATTATATTTAAAAATTGTTGCCATTTTTTTGTTAAAGTTTTTGTTCGAAGCGACGGTTGTTCTTCCATTAATCCTCATAGTATACGCTGCTTTTGAAAACTTTCTTTCTTTTTTATAGTATGAGTGAATTTAGATTTATGTATAATACTTTGTATGTAAGTGTGGGCTTGTGGTGTTGGGGTTTAGATTGTCAATTAATATGTAATAATTTAACTTTAAAATTAAGAAGGTAATTTAAAAATTTAATAATGTAATAATAAATTTCTTTTAGCATAATATAATTAAAAAGTATTCATTTTTTTATTGAAATAATAATATTCTTTTTTGACTGACCCCTGTGTTATCCACAGTCCGTTTCTGAACCAAACCATCTGTATCCCAGTTTAAAGAAGGCTCTATTAAATAAGGTTATTCTTAAAATAAGAAGAATCGTCCCTTTCTTTTAAATAAGTCGTAAAGTTGTTCTGTCAGTTGAAGTTATGCTCTTTATATAGATTATATATATATATATATATATATATATAATATATATATATATAATATTATATATATATATATATCATAGATATATATAACTATATATATATATTAATATATTATGGTATATTTCGGCTGAAATGTGTTAAAATTACATTTATTCCAGTACCTCTTTCAAGTTTGATATATAAAATATATATATATATATATTATATATAAATATATATATAATATATTTATATATATATATATTATTATATATATATATATATATATATTTATACTAATATTATATATAGTATATAGTATATTGTCCAGTAGCCTGTAAACTGTCAAGTATATATTATATATGAAGATAAAGAGTCGATTTACTTCTTTGTTGCTGTGTGCACATTAAAGAGGAATGACGAGATTGACTTATTTGATTTGATTGTTCCATTCTCACCAGAGAAAGGGATGAAGTAAACATTAACATTTTGTTTTTTATGGTTTCAAACAGTTTTACAAATATAAAATAAGTCTAAATAGCCAAAGTTGACATTGAATTGTTATTATGATGATTAATTCTTTAATGATGATTCCATTCTCAACCGGAGGTTAGAGAGGATTCATATCATATTTCTTTTGGTTCTTTTTATGATTTCAAAGTAACGTAGAAAGCGAAAGGTTGTACTTCGACATATTCAGTATTATTTTAATATCTCGGAAAGGATGAAATTGAGCTATGATGCTAGCTAAATAAATTTCTAAGCCCAAAATACTTTAGTAAAATATAATTATTAATATATATCATTTATATATAGTTTCAATACAACATATATATAGTTTCTCTGTTAATATCTCACTCGTGTATATGTATAATTCAAATTGTAAATTGCTTTCCATGAGAGGACGCCAAGACGGAATATCATAACCCGTAACTCATTAGAATTTATAATTATTGAGCTTTGGGTTGTTATGCGAATATCTCACTGAACCTTCTACGTCTCCAACATTGGGAACGTCTTCTCAATAATAATACATGTATAGATTCTTTCTTTCTTCTTTCTTGCAAAATAATTACCTGTATATAATTTTTTTCCGTTTTTCTGCTAGATTTTATGTTTGCGAGAAATATGGGCTAAAGAAAGGCTGTTTTTGGTCTCCACCAAATCCTTGAGCTCTAACAGGTTTAGTAAGTATTACGTATTTATGTTGTTATGATTCTCTAAAATGTTAGGAATGAAAATTTTTTCTGAAGAAAACCCATTGGAAATATTTAGCACATGATAAATTATTCTAAATTAGCGTAATGTACTCAGGGGACACAATTGTTTGATCATCTAATTTATTTGATTCCGAAATGAATTTAGACAAGCTGTGAATTATATAAATTAATATATTATATATTATATAATATATATATATAAATACATATAATAAATATCTCCTATATATATATATATATTAATATATATATAATATATTATATAATATATATAATATACTATATTATAATATATTATATTAATATATATATCTATTATGTATTAAAGAAAAATTAAATTAACATTTAATTTGAATCGATTATTCTTGTAATTAAAATTTATAGAATATTCGAAAACATTTCACACTAACCCCAAAGCGAATTACTACTTTAAAAATGTCTAATTTTCTCTTACTTGTGTATTCAAGAGCTCTATTTACTGACACGTTCATTCAGGGGGCACTAACGTGGGTAAGGTAATGAGGGGAGACATTAGCTGAACTCATTCTGAATCGAACAATTACTAGGAGACTTTTTTTTTTTTTATTCTGTAGGATAATTTTTTTTCCTCTATTCTCTTCCACAGATGAAGAACAAACAGACCAATGGGACGTCCTCTCTCTTGTCGTATCATATATAATTAATATATTATATACAATGAATTATATATATATATATATATATATAATATATAATATATTTTATATATAATATAATATTATATATATATATATATAATATATTATATCATATAATATACCTTTTTATACTTATAAGTAGTATACTTATATATTGACGCCTACATTAAACTAAAATGGTTTTTATTAGTTTAAGGTTTAAATAAATATTGAAAAATATTAAAAAAAATATACAAAATATATAAACAAACAAAAATATATTAATTATCTATTATTATTATTATTATTTTTATTTTCATTATTAAGTCTTAAATTCAGAATTGTTAAACTTTTGAAGTTGAGTTGAAAAGAATAGCTCAAAATTGAAACCAAAAACTTTGTTTGGATATAGATATATCGTCGAAATATTTCTACAATAGAATTCTTTTGATCATTATATGAGTACAAACAATAATAATAAGTAATAATAATATAATAATAATATAATAATTAATATTTAATAATAATTAAAATTAATAATATAATATTAATAAATAAACTCAATGGAAATCACTGGATTGTATATGATATACACGATGTGAACAGTGAAGTAGAAGGGCAGACTCACATACATCAATTATTAATAATAAATAAAATATGGAAATAATCTAATAATTATCATATTATAATCATAGTGTATTATTATTATTATTATTATTATCATTATTATATTTATTTATCTATTTATATTATTATTTTATTATTATATTATTAATTCATATTATTATTATTATTATTATTAATTATATTTCGAGTCTCAAAGGACACAATAACAGATAGTTTTTTAGTATATTTTATTTGAAAATTTAAATAAATCTTCTCTCTCTCTTCTCTCTCTCCTCCTCCTCTTCTCTCTCTGTCTCTCTCTCTCCTCTCTCTCTCTCTCCTGACTCAAGGAGTTTGGTTAACGTGATCGCCTCTCCCCCCTAAGTTCCACTTTGAAGTACTTTTATTACTTAGGAATTTTTATCCCTTCACCAAGAACTCAATTTCCTTACTCTCATTACCAAAACTTTATTTTTCTTGCTTTGTTTGTTCGGTGTATCTTACTATTTGAAATTTATTTTCAACGACGAATCGTTTCAAATATTGATTCTAAAATAGGAAAACCTTTCATCTCTTACATTGAAGTTTTTATTCTTATTTAGAAGTAACTTGGTAAAAAGTTACAGCTTATCCCAGACTCGCTCCAAAGTATCGTAGTAATCTCTCTTCTCTTAGTCGCTAAGGTGTCTTATGTCGATAGGAGAAATCTATTACTCCGTCTACACCACTCTGCGCTCAGACGTTCTTTGCCGTCAGCTCATCGCACATTATAGTAGGTATAATTATTCTCTGTATATAATATATATATATATATATATATATATACTATATATATATATATAAATTATACTATATATAATATTATTAATATTTATCATATAATAATATAATATAAATATATATTTATGAGTGTGAGCAATGAACTAGAGCCTGTAAGGCCTTAATATATCTTAGTGTTAACTCTCTCCAGAGAGAGAGATATGCTCTCATATCTCGATAGCATAGAGCTAAGCCTCTCACTCTCTCTGCACGCCTACTCTGACGCGACGGCCTACTCATAGTACGTTCTCTCATGTGTTCGAAGCTCTCTCTCTCTGATCCTTCTCTCTCGATCGATACTGTATGTCCATAAATGAGATATTACTCTCTTCAGTTTGACTCTTCTACTTAGTGGTTACGATTCATTATTTTATTTTGTATACGATCACATTTTGTAGGCTCCAGAGCCAAATGTAGGATTGGATGTTATGTATACAAAAGCCCTTAATATGTTTTCTTTATTTGCTATTTTTTGCTTTGGATTCGTTCAAAACTTTGAGGCTTCATAAATATGGTACTGTTCTTGCTTTATTTGCATTACGTTTTCGTTTGACACGGCTGTTGTGTAAAAGCGAATTTTTGATTGTCTGTTCGTTAGGGGTGTTTGTAGATATGGCGTATATTCTTCATGAAGTCTGTGTTTCTCACATATATATTATCGTTGCCATTGTGTGCTGGACATTGTGTAAACGCTATGTGACAGTTGAGGTTGTGGGTTGTGGGTTATACATGTTTATAAATGTCAAATGTATTTAAAATAGTATATGGTAATAAGAAGATATAATTTATTTAACGTGTTGGATGTTTATATGGTTGAGATATATTGGGAAATATGTTTTGGAAATTCTGCGATTGTTCTCTTTTGTATATGGCGAGATAAAATTTTTCTTCAACCTTTTTTAAATGCTTTATACTTATTTTTCCATTTGTCTGTTAAATTTGCTTAAAAATTGATGAGTTAGTGTTTAGTGTTGCAATAAACTCGAGAGTTTTTGTCTTCAACTTCGAAAACTGAATTACTAGAAGAATAAAACTATTAGTGTGTTATCTGTGTGGGCGGATATAATAGTTTACCAATGTATGTAGTTATGTGTGGTTGTGATTTTCTGTATACGGTGTGTAGGAAGGTTTGTTGGTGTGGTCCCAACCCAGACTCGCCACCTCACTTTCCCTTCTTAGACACAGTTATTTATATGGTCACACCAAAAAACTTTCCTACACCGTATACAGAAAACCCACTTACATTGGTACTCTGCCCATACAATAAACACAAAACTTGTCATACTGTCCTCGCTTAACTATACCTCCAGCAGCTTAAAATCTGCTCGTACAGGTCACCTAAAACAAAGAAACACAACTCATTAAAAAACACCTTTAAAAACAATGAATACCAAAACAGCATACATCATTAAGCAATTAAAAAAGCGAAAAGCAAAATTTTTGTATCCACTATCAAAAGAACAATGGAAATACAAAACATATTTACCCTACCCCCAATATAAACATGCCAACAATAAAAATATATTCCCAGAAAACATAGCCATGATGATCCTGCCTAATAATATTTCATTTTAAAAAAAGTATTAAAACCCTTAATCCAACAACCTCAACCCACCTTGCATTTACGCAATTCCATGCACACAATGCATTACCATGAAAAATATAAATTACAAACAACCAAATTTTCCTTCAACGTCTGATATTCATGGATTACTTCTTTAGTGTTGGCTGAATAGCGATTCCGTGATCGGCTTTTCAGACGTTGATATAGCTAGCATAGAAAGGCCTATTTCCGTTTAAACTGTTAATTTATAAAATGTAGTTTTCCTATATTTGCTAATAACATGAACTAACACTCGAATGTGCGTATAATTATTCGAAAAATTAATATAAATCCGAATTTATTAGGGTTTTATCATAATTATACATATATATAATTAATATATAACTATATTATATATATATTTTATATATAATTATATAATATAATATATATATATATAATATGATTTTAAGTAATACATATTATTTTTGGTGACTCTTAATTTTTTTTGTTCCATTGATCTCACTCTTCTCTCTACGTCTCTTCTGCTCTCTCGCTCTCTCTCCGTCGCGAAAGTCTTAAAGTTAATGCATATATGCATTAACATGATTTGGATTTTTAGGGGCGGTGGGGAGTAGGGTTGGGAAGGTTTTTTGTCTTTATACAATAACTAGTTATATACGTTAATATTCTATATATATATATTAATATATATAATATTATATATCATATATAACATATAACTATATTATATAATGATAATATAGATATTATTATATAATATTATATAATATTATAATATATATTATAGTTATATATATAATATATGATATATATTACAATGAAGGGCGTAAATTTATGATCGCGAAAAAGATAAAAAATTAATAAATTTTAAAGTGGTAAAATGTAGATTATAAAGGGTAACCTAACCTAACCTATCCGTACCTAACCCTAACCTAAGAGCTTATAGGGCATTTCAATTGATTTGAAAAACACGCTCCTAATTGATGTGCATATATATATATATGATATATTAATATATATATATATAATAATATATATATATATAATATATATATATTAATATATATATATAATATATATATATATATATATATATTAAAATATATATAATATATATTAGTGCGTTAGGTAGTCATTGGAGACCTGAGCTCTCCTTCCAATTATTTTGTTTAATATTAATATTTTCCTTAAATTAACGAATATATATATATATATATATAATCAGATACAAAATAGCACATTATATTCTGTTATTTCATATCATATTAAGTAGTAATTTTTTGTTTATAAGCCAAGATTACAAAGACGGATGCGTTGAGGGCCGAAATTTGCATTTTATGACTTACGATTATTTTAAAAACATGGCATTATATATATATAATTATTATTATATATTATAATATATAATAATAAATATATAATATTATATATATAATATATATTTATTCTTATATATAATATATTATTATATATATATTATATATTAATATATAAATATATATATAGATATATATATATATATATATATATATATATATATATAATTATATATATATATATATAATATTAAATATATATTATATATATATATATTATATTATAATATATATATATATATATATATAATAATATATATATAATATTAATATAATATTATATAAATAATATATATATATATATATATATATTATATTATTATATATATAATATATTAATTATATATAATGTTATATATATTATATATATATTAGTATATATAATATATATATAATATTATATAAATATATAATATATAAGTATATATATATATATATATATATATATTATATATATTGTATATATATATATATAAATATATATTATATATATATATTATAGTATATATATATTTTATACTATATATATTATATATATATATATATATATATATATATTATATCGTTGTATATTATATTAATTATATATATATATTATAAATATATATATATATATATTATTAAATATATATATATTATATTATATAATATATATATTATATATCATCATCATCATCTCATCATCATTATCATCATCATCACATCATCATCATCATCATCTCATCATCATCTATTCATCATCATCATCAAATTCCTCCTTTCCCAGATTCGGCTAGGATAGGTAAGTGCGTAGGATACACCGGGAAACGACAGAAAGTAGTAGAAAGAACATGAACGCTCGTAGAAATGAATTAAAGTAGTATTCTCATGTATCCGTCCGACTTAAGTTCTAAACTTTGCATCTCTTTAGCTGAAGAAAGCTTTCACTATTCTAGGCCCAAAGTATTCCTCTTGCAGTGATAAGAGAATTTGCTGTTGCTTATTTATTTTCCCTCCATGTTAGAAGTTATTGTGTTGCCCAGATAGTCTGAGTTTGTATGTATTATCTTGGGTATTTTTTAATCTCCTCTTCTATCTGGAGTTGCTGGAGGACTTGCGTTGTGATATGGTTTAAAGGTCGATATTTTTTGCGAGTAGTTTTCTATTATTAGCGCGATTGAACAATCTGATAGTTTCGTGTGTAGAGATACGATCTGCTGGAAAGGGTGAATATTGTTGTGATGTATTTATATATATATAATATTATATTATATATATAAAATTATATATATATTATTAATATATAGTATAGAAATAATATACAAAATAATACTAGTATACCGGTAACTATATATATATACAACCTAAAAATATATAAGATATATATATATATTCCGTATCATAAATAATATAATTATATATATTATGATCATACTACTATTATATTATATAGATAATAAACCATATATATATAATATATATATAGTATACATATATAATTTATATTATAATATATAATATCTAATAACTATATATATAGTATATATATATATATATATATAATAGTAGTTTATATAGTATATATTTATATCATATATATAAATAGTAGTATATATATTCATAAGAATAGTATGATGATCATATAATATATTAATATATTATATATATACTATACTATATATACTATATATATTATTATACTGGTATAGGTATATATATATTTATTATATATATTATATATACTTATATATTATTATATATATAATGATAGTAAACGTACTCTTGAGAATGAAGGCAATGCCCTTTAGCTTTGTGATTTGTAGAGTGTAGAGTTTACATGACATGAGAGGGATGAATGTTTCTTTTATAAAATTGTTTTTACGCATAATGCAGTTGTATTTTAGTTCTCATGTGTATATTTTTGAGTTTATGGTGTTGGTGTGTGGTGTATGTGTAGGGTGTGTGTCGTGGGTTGTCTCTTTTCTTTTAACATACTAATGTTCTATTGCAGAAATCTGGCTTGCTTTTTTCAATGTGATCTTTAAAAGTGGTAGTACCATTGTGGTGGAGTATTTATGTTGTGCAGTTGCTACAGATGAATTATCATTGTCGCCTACGCTGGATCCTTTGAAAGGAGGTATTTGGGGCAGTACTGGATATCACATTCTTTTTTTTTTTGTAACTTCACAGATATTAAACAAAAATTAATAGGGCACTAGGGGGCAAGGGTTACGAACGGGGAGTTCAAGGTATGAGCAGGCTGAGCGAAAAAAAAAACGAGGACTCCCCTTCAAGCCGCACACCCACAGGTAACTAAATTTTCGCGATTTAAACTAGGATATTGTTTACATTTTAAAATTTTTTAAAATTTTAACTAACTTTTTTTTTAACGACCTTATGTACAAAAAATTCTAGAACTTAAAATACAAGAATTGTGCACATCGATGTTATACCAATAGTTTATGTAGCAAATTCTATTACCAAGATTCCCAGTAAAAATTTTATTTTAGCAGTCGGAAAACCTGAACGGGAAAGTGAAAGTTGTATGCTTCTGGTATTGAGTTATTAAGGGAGAATGCTTAATAACCTGAATGACGGCAATCATATATTATATGCATGTAAATAAAAATTTTTTTTATTTTTCTATGTAGTAATGTGATAGTGTTGTTTAATCTGATATTTGGATGGCAATGCGGATGTTAATCTGTTGTTAGGGAAGTTAAAACTATGTTTATGATGTGCTTCACTAATTGTGTATGTTGTATTCTTAAGTATTAACTGAAGCTGCTCCAGAAATTGCGATGGCGCTATGTTTGTTGTGTTATCTTTCAATGAATGTTAAAATTCGTGATGATATGATTTAGGGTGAAGTTTTGGAACGCGATAAAGGTTGAAAATATTAGCACTCAGGAAAAAACATTCGTGAATTGATTCGGCTTTAAATAACGAGATTAGGCTGGGTGACGTAAACGATCACTGTCTTGAAAGAAATTTTCTTACAATCTCGGTGAAATTGTTGGGGGGGGGGGGATTTTTTACGTCATACTGTTACTTCGTAAAGTTTTATGAGTTTATTTAGGCCGATTGCAACCATTACTATGCAGCGTACTGGGTTCCGGTATAAAATACGTCTGTTATTAGCGATATAAATATCTTGAATGAAAACCGCTATATCTCGAAGTTATTTAGCATACACACACACACACCACACACAAACAAAAACACATATATTTTATATATATATATATATATATATATAATATAATATATTTATATATATATAATATTTTTTTTATAAATATAATATATAATACTTATATATTTATAATATGTGTCAAGGTGTGTGTGCGCGTGTGTGTAGTAGTGTATGTGTGTAGGTGTTGGTATGTGTGTTGTGTGTGTTTGTGTGTGTATAGATTTGTACGAGTTCAGCTATTTTTTCTGTTCATGATTAGAGATCGCAAAGGTTTGTTAGCAATGTTATAAAAGTATTGCATAAAATGATTCCATTTAAAGCGTCTTGTCTGGAAATAATAATTCCATTCCAGGAATTCCAATAGCCACATGCGTCTAAACTTTCTTTAAAGTCTAATTCCATTTCCATCTTATTCTACTTAATTAATTTTTATATAGTATATATAATATAATATATCATAATATAAATAATATGGTATATATGGATATAGTTATAATATAAATTTATATACTGTCTATATTACTTATCCTTATATAGCACGAATGCAAATATTTATATAATATATATATATATTATTATAATTTTATAGTATAATATAGTGCTTAAACTTATTTTAAAACCATTGAAGCCACCTAATATATTTCTATATTATCGCTATATAGTATACTATGCACTACATGTGAAGTATATTATATATATATATATTTATATATATTAATAATATATAAAGGAGGAATAAAAATATCCTAACTTAACACATACCTCACAGATGGTGTTTTGCTCCCTGATATTTAGAAAAGTTCTATTTTACAAAACTGTGTATCCTATTTGAATCATTCTTTGTCTTCATCCCCAACTCTTCCTATGTGCGCCTATTTTATCATCATAAGATCCTTACCTGCTCTTTTGCGATTTTTCGGTTCTATATAAACACTCTTGTGGTGCTTGTACTAGCACCTATGTTGGCAGCACTCAGCTCCAACTCTCTGTCAGGGCTGATGAACATAGAGGTTGCTCGGCTAGAACCCGCATACTTTACATCCCCACTCCCCTCCAGCATTAGAATAAAGTAGGTTCACTTAAAAATCATCCCGTAAACTATTTCACTTCACAATCTGTTCACAAACCAAACAATCAGAACTTTGATGGACAATTTCTTCAGAGCAATTCAGTATAGCCAGTCTAATCCATGGACTTTAGTTAATGGCAGCGCCCGTTTTCCTTCTTTTAATTAATGTATGCTGAGCATATTGGTTACAATATTTTGTGTGTACTGTCATGATTTATAGTGTGGTATATATTTAACTCCAAAAACAGATCTGGTTTACCTTAACAGCTTATTTTACAATCTTTTAGCTAGCTTATTATTACTATATGTTTCTCCGAAAAATGAGCGAATGACTGTTATTCGCGAAACGTCACAGCAGAAAATTTTAGTATATTCTATCTCCGAAAAAATTTTTTTTAAACTGTTGTCTCTTTCCTACAATAAATACATTGTATTAAATATCAGACCGCATAGTTCCTTATCAAGATTTTTATTGTTTTCCACCAAAATGTTCAGAGCATTTTTTCTGTTATTTATTAACCAAAAATACACAGATTACCTAGGAGTAGCAAACGATATATATATATATATAATAATATAATTATATATTATAATACTTTATATAATATATCATATATATCTATATAACTGTAGATATAACCTATATATATATATATATATATATATATATATACTATACTAAAGGGTATAAAGAGGCGTTAAGGCTGGGCTTTTCGTTTCGACTTGCGTCATCTTCTTCTTCTACTACTTTTGTTTCCAGTGCATGCTACGCACCTTACCCCAGTCTGGGAGAGAAGGTGGATGATGTTGATATATATATATATTATATAATTATATATATAATATATATATATAGTTATTTATAAATGCTTCTTATATATGTATATTAAGGTTAATATATTATTATTTCTATACTTAATGTCGATTTCCTTTCGTATCAACATGCCAAGGTACATTACTCCTTTTCTCAATATCGAGAAAAAAAGAATCACCAAACTGAGGGTCCCCAGGTGTTTTGGTTAAGTTTGTGATTTGTGTTGGAATTATTAATTAAACTCATTTAGCTAACTAAATATTAATTAAACTCCTAAAGAAACAGTATTATCTACCAAAATCAGTACTACTACATACATTACTTACTGGACTCTCACTACTACATCCTAACTCAATACCTTAGCATGATACTAGTTTAATTAATAATCATATACAATAACAATTATATAATAATAATAATAATTGTAATAATAACTCATAGCATGATACTAATTAATAATAATGATTGAAGACTTCCACTATTATTAGCAAATGTCAATGAATGAATTAATAAAAATAAAAATACATAATAATATATTAATAAATAATAATAATATAGTCTAATCAATAATAGATAACCTTTGCAATGTGAATTAAACATAATAATAATAATAAAAAATTATCACACTAATAATAAATTTAGTAACTTCTCTAATTCCTTGACGCTGACTTCGCTCTCGCCTACTGTAATAAATATAGCTTCTCCTATCCCTTTCCTGTCTCTTCTCCTTTCCTTTACCTTCTAATATCCTTTTCTCCCTCTCTATACCACTCCTGCGTTCATTGTAATCGCAGGGATTTTGATATTGTAATTAACATGATCCAGATAAGACTCATAACCCCCAACTAAAAACACAAACGAAGCTGTCTTACGCGGACACCCTTCCTTCACAATGTCTGAATTGGTTAAGGGAACACTTAACGCTTCTGACGGATCAATCGAGACTGTAGTGTGATCATCACGAGGTATCCTACCTCGACGTCCATTCACTCAATGGCCACAAATGTGTTATCTGTTTAAGATCCATAAAAATTCACATACGAAACGTAGTTACTAAGCATACTGTATTTTTTAACAACTCAAACCCAGATACTCGACGTATATATAAATATACCATGTCGTGAGTGTAGTCCTACTTATCACATAGTATTTCATAAATAAATTATAAAAATTAATATTTGTTAATTAAATAAATCGTGTTTTTCAAACGAAATTGTACTGTTCTTCCAATAGCATGTAAGCATTGCTTAAATTGTTAGTTTTGAAATAATTTGACATAGGTATATTTTTAATAAGTGAAACTATATTTAGCAAATATCAGTATGTAAACACAAAAGAGGCTTTATTCATAGAAAAGTTGCTCTTGATTTTAAGTAGCTGGTTCTGATGTCACTAGTGGCGGAGAAGTGAAACTTCCAAATCAACATAAAACTTTATGGATTGACATGCATGAAATATTACTAAATTCTTTTGTGGATGGTATAATGTCTGTAAAAAGTTTGATAGAAAATTTAAAAAAAAAAAAATTCTCAATTAAAATATTAAATTTTTTGGTTTTTCATATACCAACTTTGTATAGAAAGGTCAGATTAATTTTTTTTTTATTTTTTACTGGTGTATTATTATTATTATTTTTTTTTAGAAAATCATTTTGAATTCAAATTCTTTATTTTTCCTCAGGGGAAT
>JABUQX010076181.1:30000-43602 GCA_015478945.1 Trachelipus rathkii
GCTGTTAGACAAATATTTCTGTAAGTATATCTTTTTGGTGATTTCATAAATAGTTTGTTGTATTTGTATTAGTTTCTTAATGTAAATAAAGATTAAATTTTAGGTGGATATTCCATGCTGTAAAAACGGACTAAACTTAATGAAAAGGATCTACTAATGCTCTTTGGAAAACTGTAAGTGACTTTTAGATCTAGAAATATCTCTACTTAGTGGATTCTTTGTTACTTAACAAGTTTTTCATAATGATGATGATGGTAATGTAATGTCTCTCACTTATATTTTTTAATAGTATATATTTAGTTTTTGTATTATAGTGGAATGTGAATACTGCAGACTTTTCTTTTCAAATATGAACAGGAAAATCAATCTATTGAAAGAGGTTAGATTTTATAAGTTAAAGCAGATATTTATTTATTTATTTTTTTATTTTTTTTTTTAATATTTTTAAGGTGGAAAATATGAAATAGTTTTGTAATAGACAAAAAAATAGTCATTTGTTGAAAATGTAGGATCTAATATAGTATATATCCTGAATCGAACATTATCTAGTACAATGGAACCCCATTAAAGAGTTTAATAAGGATAGTTAATTATCTAAAATTTGTTACCATATACGGTAAATATAAATGCAATAGCCATTACCACATCGCATTTAAATAAAATAGTGTTCTTAGATTTTTTCAATTTTTGTGGACCATATATTGGTTAATATCTAGAACATGTATGCCCATTCCATTTGAAATTTTCACTGCCAATGTGAAATTGTGTTCAAATATTTTCTGGTTGTAACAAACGAACAAGAATTATGATTTGTTTAAACATAGGAAGAATCTTAAAAGGTTTGAAAAATTGTTTTGCAATTCACGGTTCCTCATATGCTGTCACGTTAAAAACTAAACTTTTAAAGATTGTAAAACACTTAAGAAAATTATGGTGGTAAACTGTTAATTAAAGTACAGCATTAGTTGCTCTTTGAGACTTTATTCCATTTTCTATAGTGTCATGGCCTAATGTTGGTTACATTTTGTTTCTTAAGATTTTCATATTTAAAAGACTTGTCACACATTAATTTTGAAAGATTTACACATTTATAGGCAACTCTTGCCTGCTCTACTATCCCTGTTATCTATTCTATCCTTTTTTTTTTAACCTTAAAATAGTTTTTCTGGGACTGACCTGTAAGTGGAGAATTGAAATGCAATCTTTAATCAATCTAAGTTGGATTAGATCCAAGCTATACGACTATGGTTTTTCTGTTCCAATTCGTTGTGAGCCTCGAAACCCTCGCCCCGTTCCTCAGCCGCCGCCTCCGATTCCTAATAATACTAATCACATCGAGACGATTGTCTCGATTCGTGTACCGCTTTAGTAACATTATACCATCACAAATGGGTTATTTTCCTTTAATGGAATAATCAGGGATACTACCCCAGCTTCGAGTAGTTAGTCTGTACTATCGCAGCTTACAGTCCGCATTGTATTTGCCTTCTGGAGAATTAACTCTACGAACGGGATCTCCTGCCCTCTGGTTATGGTGATCCCGTTGTCTCTGTGAATCGGTGACCCTCTGACAGAGGAGGTACAGCCGTCCTCGTCTGTGGGACCGTTTCCCACTCCTATTCCCCTCCAGACTGCTTCAAGGATTCATCTGGCCCAAGACTATTCAATGTGTTAAATCTACTTACCCCCTAGTACTCCAAATTTCAAACAGGATCTGGAAAATATTCTCTTGGTGGTTTTGGGTGATTTCAACATGTATCATCCTTTGTGGGGAGGTAACCTCGAGTCTGCTTCCTCTACCTCGTTGGTGGAGCTGCCGGACCCATTTTCTTTGGGCTGCCTCGACTCCGGAGTTCCAACATATGAACGTTTTGATTTCCACACTTACTCCTGCGTGTATGTCTCGCTGCGGTCCCATGCGATTCTGGACAGGTTTTCCTGGATGCGTCATGATGACGAGCGGTAGCGACTACTACCCTATCATCATTAAGACAATCGTTCCAAGCCCGCCACCTGAGCTTTACTCCAAATGGAGGTATGACAATGCGGACTGGTCCGCGTTTTATGAATTAACCGCTCTAACGGTGCTCCTGTATACATTTTCCGTCCACAACAGACGCATACAACTTTTTTTAAGGACACACTTCTTTCGGTCGCCGAGCACAGCATTCCACACCGAATTCCTCTGTCTGAAAGGTGGTTCGGAAGATAGCTCGCCGACACAATGCCTCTCTCCCAATTGTGATCGAATATGTCCCCAATGTGACGAATACTATTTCGGCACCGGATCCAGTTTCGGACATCTTGGATTCAACTGTGCTAAGTGGTCTAATGCTCCCAATTACCCGGAGGCATTCCAGAAAACGCGTTCCTCCACCAAACATCCGGATTTCTCTCACATTGGGGAAGGGGGATTCTCTTTACTCTGGACGATTTTCGCGCTGCTTTATCTGTTTGCCCGGACGATATTTCCTAGATCATAATCCGTCGTGCTCATGCCCATCTCTCTGCACAAGCCTTTTTAATTAATTTATTTAACAGAATTTGGGTTGAGAGTTCTTTTCCATCAGTGTGGCTGACGGCGCTTTTCCCCCTTCCCCCCCTATTCCGAACCCGGAAAAGCATGCGCGGATTGTGACAATCATAGGCCCATGAGAAAATAGTTTGCTACGCGTCTCATCTCCACTCTTGAGAACAGAGGGGCATTTTCTAACTTTGTTTGGTTTTCGGCAACACCGCTCGACGATTGATCCATGACGTTCGAGAGGCATTTTCTCACCACATCGCGACACTTGCTGTTTTCTTTGACCACGAAAAAGCGTTTGAAACCATCTGGAGAAGCGGCATTCTCGGTAAACTCCGCTCATTAGGCTTTCGGAGACAGCTTCCCCTCTTTCTTCAAACTCTTATGTCGCAGAGAACCATCCGAATCCGTTTGGGATCGACCCTTTCCAGGTACTTTGTCCTAGATGTGGGTGTTCCACAGGGCAGCGTCCTGCTCTTTGCTACGAGCTTCAACGATATAATTGAGCCTATTCCCACAACGGTAAAGAGCTCCTTTTACGTGGATGATTTGGTCCTCTACATATCCGATAATAAATTGCCTTATCTGGAAACTCAACTTTAGACTGCCATCATAAATATTGCCTAGTGGTGATCCAGCCGCGGTTTCAACTTCTCTCGTACAAAGACCACTACCTTATTGTTCCGAAAGATGGGCAGAAGTGTTCCATAGCCCTTCCACCCCATCTTTGACTCTATGGGTTCCTCATACCAGTTACACAGTAAATTTCTAAACTTAACTTTTGATAAACATGTTAGTACCTTCCGCATATCCGTCTCCTAGAAACAGAATGCCATCGATCCCTCGATCTGCTTCTTCACCTGATGTTGATTAAATGAGGCGCTGACAAACAAACGCTCTTATGGCTATCCACAGCCCTTATCCGATCAAAACTGGACTATGGGAGCACAATTTATAGCCAAACGAGTCCCTCTTTCTTATGTCTTCTTGACCCCGTTTAAAATTCCGCTTTATGCATCGCGACTGGCTCTTTTCATTCCTCTCTGATGGTCAATCTGGAGGTAGAATTAAACACCATGCATCTGTCCCTTCAACGGGAATATCTTCCGTCTCCAGACCCCATCTCCATCGATACTAACCCCACTTCAACGTGTGGTGTAAGCTCCTGCTTACTAACCATTTATAGTTGCGGCGTCCGGTATTCTCTCCCGTCTCGATATAACCCTCATTAAGGTCCTTCCATTTACTTTTCATGATATTGACATTCATAGGATTTTCTCAGCTCCAAAGTTGTTTCAAATTATCCAAACTTACCGTTTCAAATTATCCAAACATACCAAGTCCCTTCACCATCTCTCACACTTGAAAGATTCATCCCTCTCTCTCTCTCTTTCTCACACACACACACACACACATATATATATATTATATATATATATATATATATATATATATATAGTATTATAATATATATATATATATATATATATATTATTTATGTAGTATTATATATTATATATATAATATCTATATAATTATATATATATATATTATATATATATAATATTACCTTAGCCTTATGCAGGCTTGCGCGCAAGAGCCAAAATCTTTAAGGGGGGGGCCCTGGAGCCGGAGTCAGCCGCAAAAAAAGATGCTGCTCCGGCTCCCGGCAAATACTAAATTAAGTAATTATTAATTTTAAATTACTAAAGTATTATATAATATATTATATTTAGTAGGTATATATATATTATTGATATATATATATAATATATATATATATATATATAATATATATATATATTATATATAATATATATATATAAGTTAGTAGCTTATATAATGTTATATTCGTTATTGAGCTATATATATATCGGAATCGATACAGGGATGTACCTTTCTGTGTTCGGAACCGGAACTTTCCGGAACTTTGGAAAAATTTTGATAAGCGGATCAGTAAATTAGGAATAAACTATATAAAACTGCTACGGGCTTCAAAGTTTAAAATCAGAAAATGATATCGCTCGAGCGTAAAAAAAGTAAATTTTTTTGCCATCATATATTTACCACCATCTCTTCACTCTCTCTCTCTTCTCTGGTCTCTCTCTCTCTCTCTCTCTCTCTCTCTTCTCTCTCTCTCTCTCTCTTGCGTTCTCTCTCTCTCCTCTCTCTCTCTCTCTCTCTCTCTCTCTCTCTCTCCTCTCTTCTCTCTCTCTCTCTCTCTCTCTCTCTCTCTCTCTCTCTCTCTCTCTCTTTCTTCTCTCTTCTCTCTACTCTCTCTCTCTCTCCCTCTCTCTCTCTCTCTCTCTCTCTCTCTCTCTCTCTCCTCTCCTCTCTCTTCTCCTCTCTTCTCTTCTTCCTATCCTTTCTGGCTCTTTCTCCCTCAAGTTCTTCTCTCTCCTCTCTCTCTCGGATCTTCCTCCTTCCTCTTCCCTCTGGCTCTTTCTCCTTCCCCCTCGGCTCCTTTCTCTCTTCTCCCATCTCCCTTTTCTCTCTCTTCTCTCTCTCTTCTCTCTCTCTCTCTCTCTCTCTCTCCTCTCCTCTTCTCCTTCTTCTCTCTTCTCTCTCTCTCTCTTCTCTCTCTCTCTCTCTCTTCTCTCTCTCCTCTCTCCTCTCTCTCTCCTTCTCTCCTCGTCATCTCTCTCTCTCTCTCTCCCTCTCTCGTCTCTCTCTCTCTCTCAATGAGCCGTTTCGGTTTTTGCATTTTCTTGCTTTACGAAACGTAAAGATAAAAATGCTTTGAAGTTTTTGCGTTCGTTTTTTTGTCCAAGCGTAGCTCAAAATCGTAAAATATGCACACGTAATGCAGAAAAAGTCATACCTTATTATCGTATTTGTGTAAGGTTGCTATTTTTTCCCCCTTCTTGCCGAATTAAGCTCGATCTTAACGAAAAAATGTAAAAAAAACGATGAAATGGGCGCGCGTGGTTAAAGGCCCGCCTATTTTGAATTTCGATATGGTTCATTTCAATAATTACTTTAAGGATAAACTCTCAACAAATAGTGACCAATTTATGTTTAATATAAACATTTATTTTTATTTGTTGTTATTCAAACGCCGTGCTCATCAAACTAGTGATTTCAAATTTTTGTGAAGCAAAAGTAACTTTTAGAAATCGCACCACATAACGTTATGGGCAACCTAAGTTTCGGTTGCTAATAACGGTAAGATTTGTCTTAATCGAGCGTAAGTCCAAATGACCAAACACGATAACGGTCTCAACACTCTTTCATGTTGCTTAAAAAAAAAAGTGATTATAAAAAACTTAATATTTTAGAAACTTGAGGAAGGATGAAATACATATTTGTGAAGTTGTGATAAACGCTTTCTTGTGTTAACTTAAGAAAAACTGGGTAATATTGAATATTATATAATTAGTCTTGACATTCTCTTTAATATTTTCCACAGGATGGACAATGAAAGTTATAAATTTTGAGTCTTGCCTATTAGCAAATCCACGTGGTAACTATTTTTTATATAAAACAAGTGTGTGAATTAGTGAGTTAAGAGGCAGAGAGCGCTTGCCTCTGCTTCTTAAATTCCTTCCGTTGATGTATCAATGATAGTCATACTTCCTGAATCATTCTATATTAGTTTTTTATGCTGATTAAATTATTTTTGTACCTATTATTTACTGATTTTTTAAAAAAAAAAAAGATTTGAAAAAAGTGGAAGAATGTGGGAAAGTACCGCGGCCGGACGGACTTTTAAAAAATTTCCGAGGTTCCGTTACCATCCCTAAATATAATATATATAATATATAGTATAAGTTATAATATATATATAATATATATATATATATAATTATTATATTATATATTTAATATGAATAGAATATAAGATGACAGAAAATACATAATTAATATAGTATTATATATATTATTATATTATATTATATATAGGTAATATAGTTGCGATCAACTTCCAGATCTTATGTGAATGATGTTTGCGTTATTGAGGCTATAGTTTCGTTGCCGACAAATTTACTGACGCAGGTTCAATCCTCAAGTAGCAGTCTGCTATTTTATCTCCTGGGCTAGAATTTAATAACTCCTGCTGCGAACCGACGTTTGGTGGCGCTGGTTTTGGGAAGCAGCCTTAGCTCTGATTTCCTGTAGTCCGCCCCGCTCTGTGTTTACCCCTCTGAAAGGGGATTAGAAGGCACGTTAAGAAAATGGAATATATAATATATTATAATATGTATGGGTCGTATTGGTGTAACTATTGGGTTTAGCGAAAGGGTAAGGTATGCGTTGAGGTGACTGACCCTAGTGTATATATATATATATATTATATATATAAGTATATATAGTATTACTATATTATTATTTATATATATACTTATATTATATATTATGATACCTAAACTTAGTATATATAGTATAGTATAATATTATATATTAGGTTATAGAAGCAATGAAACATGAAAGCAGCTTGTTACCCGCAGTGCAAAAGGATATGTGGATGTGCTAAGAAGTAATAGGAAGTAAGAAATGTTTACCAGGGTGAGTGGTGGAGATGAAAGAGGTGAATGCAAAGTGCGGTTAATAAGAGTAAAAAAGAAAATCGTGGTTGAATGTACTAAAGCCAGTGATTGAAGGTTCCAAAGAAAGCCCTTGTTTGGAATATTGTAAGGGTCCGGCAGAAAAAGAATAATACTAAAAAGGTCAACGTAGGAAAAAAGAGGGGTAAAGTTGAAAACATGATACTGTCTATTTCTCACTAGTACAAATTTTGCTTCTCGCAAATTTTTAGGTAATATTTGTGTATTTGAAAGTGGATTTAGTAAAAACAAATTAGTGTTTTTTGTGGTATCTAATTCAACTACTGTGTTGTATATACTACAGTTCATTAACAATGTTATATTATGTTTTTGTTGATAATTTAAATTTGATAGCCTAAGACTCTTACGGCCTAACATAGTTAAGAATAGATTTTACTGTTTCTGTGCTGGGTTTAGTTTTTGGATTCTAAATCAGATCTTTCTGGATTTAAATAGCAGTCTTTCATTATTGTTACTTTAAATTTACGTGTAATTTAATTTAAATTAAGGGTTTTCCAGTCACCAGACTAACAGTTTTAAGCCCCTACTTATAACTTTTATTATATCTGGCCTAGGTAACTTAAATTTTTTAGGCTTGTTCTAAAATTTTTAACCTAATTTTAAATGATTGTTTAGTTTATTTCTTTTTAGGCTTAGTGATATTTAATACTGTAGTTTGGTTAAAATAATTGGTGGTATGTTTCGGAATTGAATTTAAAGTATGTATATTGATAGTGATAACTGTGGGAGTGTGAGAGGTGAATATGTGGAATAGCTGCCCTGTTTGTGTTTTGGATGCAGCAGAGAATGTTTTTTTAAGGAAGGAGATGCAAGACTGAGTGAAAATATGCATGGATTGATAGAAGAAGTATTTGAGTTGAGAAAAGGAGGGAAGTGTTAGAAAAAAGTTAGCAGGGATGTCGAGGCGAGGAGGGAGCGGGACCTAGGGGTAGACAGGAATAGTGATTCACCTAGGCAAGAAGATAAGAGGGAAAAGGATAAGTAGTTGATAATAGGTCTGCAGATAATATAGGAGTTGTAGAAAATAAAATAATAAATTTAAAGATGAGAATCTCGAAAGTCAGTCAGCCTTTGACTGGCAGTAACAGGTTCGACTGTCTTCAGAATGGGGAGGATCAGAGAGTGCCACAATGGTAATTGTTGAGGTTTTCAAGGGAAGACTGAAACCATGCTAATTGGAGCACTCTATGACAGCGATCCTTAGATTTTTAAGGAATTTCAAAAGAAATAAAGAACGCTTGAGAGTGGTGGTATTCCAGTGTGCCAGTGGTGAGTGATATCGCTGGATACGGATAGATAGGAGAGATTGATTCTAAACAAAAGTTGATTCAGATGTGATTGTGATTGTGGGTACTAGAACTGATATGATATAGGCACTAGAAGGTCAGAGAATTAATTAGCAAGATTATACGGAAGATTGATTCAGAAGATTGAAAGCTAGTGGAAAGAAAGGTGCATGATTTCTGGGATTGTACCTAGTTAGGTGCAGTCAGGAATGGGGGAGTTAGGGCTTTTAGGTGTAAATGAGGGTAGAATTGTCTTTCAAAAATTCAATATTAGGTTTTTTTGATTTTGTGGAAGAATTTCTGGATAAAGGAGAGAATTCTGGATAATAGATCTTTTTTGCAGCAGAATGAGTTCACTTGAGTCGTTTTAAAAGGTGTTGTGGCTTTTCAGATACAGTTTGGAGACTTGTTTATCCAAAAAACTAGGTTAAGTTGGGGGTGGTGGGTCTAAATCTATAATCAAAATAATGCATGGTAAAACTATAAAGTGGGGGAGATAAATAAGCTAGTGTTTGTTTCAGGTTCAATAAATGTGATAATGAAATAAAATACAGCATTTCGAGTATCAAAATGTTTTACAAATACACAGAGATGTCATAGCTTAGAAATTAAAAAAGGATGAGTGATTAGTTTACAATACAATGAGACATTAGACATTATTTGATAACTGAGGCAATGGGTTAATGAAGAATTTATGGGAGACTCCTTTCAGGAATATGGAATATAGACGGATATTTCGCTTTATAATTTTATATCCTAGCGGTTAGCAGGAAAAAGAAGGGGTGGTGGTGGTGGCGCTTTAAAAATGTTAAAGAATATTCCCAATCTGGTATTCAATGAACTGACTTTTAAAAGCAATGATCATACATTGAATCAGATGGTGGTAGATATTCTTATATACAATAAAATCATTTAGAATAGGGGCATTTTTTATAGCCCCTCCTCTGGCAGGAGTTCAGCATAGTATCGCAGAAATTGGGTGGTGGAATCAAGGAGAATTTTAGAGACGCATGCCACAATTAAAGAAAAGGTAAGTCAAATGGGTTGATTTTTAAATTATTTTCCTGGCATTCATTGGGATTTCCTGTCTATATATAGACGCATACGTAGTCAGTTCTGCAGTTCATTAAATTGTACTTGTACACTAGATAACCTTTTTGACCCCAGATGTCAAGAACCAAGCAAGATACGAGCACTACTAGACCTTAATATTAACTAACGATGAAAGTATGCTGGATGAGGTTTAGAGCTTGGAGGAAGAATTTAGGACTTAGTACCATAATTAATTAATTTAATATGAATATATCTGGGCCCAAATTTGCAAGTTAATAAAAAAGATCTTAGATTTTCCGAATGTGGATTTTAACAAATTTGCCGAGACATGCTTAGTTACAACTAACCTGGGTTAAAAGAGGTTTTAAGGACAAAACTGTTTTATCATGTGGGAAAATTTTAATATTTCCATTTTAATTGCATGAATATTAGTCAGTATTTTTATAAGATAAACCCATTAGGGTAGCGAAGAAAACATCTGTTTGGTGGAATAGAGAGATAAGCAGGGATGGCAATGAAAAGCCGCAGGGATGTTTTAAAAAAAAAAAAAAAATATCAAAGTAGTAAATAGGGAAGATGATTAGAAAATTTAGGAAAGATATAAAATGAAACTTAACAAGTCAATAAGGAAGGCAAAGAGAGAGGGCAGAAATTAATTAAGCAAGGAATAGTAATAAGAATCTGAGGAAGTTTTTTAGCTGTTATAAATTTAAAAGTAAGAATAACAATTGGTCCAATTAAAATGGTGAAAATTTAGTGAGTTCAGATAATGGAATGGTCAACATTTTCAATGCCTTTATTTTGCTTCAGTGTTTACTGGGAAGATAGAATAATAGTTTTTGGAGACAATAGTCTTTGTTTGCTGTAAACAAATAGACTTAAAGAATTTGAATTTTTTACGAAAAAGATATAAAAGTTTATTAATCATATATTTGACCCCCAAGTAAAGCTGCAGGCCTGATGGTATATATGGTCAAAATTCTGAAAAGAGGGTAGTACAGCATTGCAAAAAAGGCACACTGAGTATTCTTGATATTGTTAAAGGAGCGATCTCATTAACATCTTTTGGGTGAGGTACCAGATGACTGGAAAAAGGCATATGTTGTTGCCTATTTATAAGAAAGGGTAGTAAAGGAAGATTTGGGAATGCTTAGGCTTGTTAGCTTAACATCTCTGGTGTTAAAGGTTGTTATAGGTTATAGGAAAGGTCATATAGAAGAAATATTTAGAAGAATAAAACAAGGTGGATTGTAGACTCCCAGCACGTTCAGAAAAAAGGGTAGGTCATCGTCAGACAAACCTTTTAGATTTTATGGAATACATTACGACTGCATTGACTGAGGAGAATCCAGTTGATATTGTATATTTAAGACCTTAGTAAGAGCTTTTTGATTAAGTTTTATCTTATAAACTTTCAAAGTTAATTGCAAAATGTGGAAAGCCACATACTATTGGATAAAAGAGTGGTTGGAATAAAAGACAGTGTGTACAACTAAATGGGATAAATCATCATGAGGAAATAGTGGAAGAGTGGTGTCCACAGGGTTTCAGTGCTGGGGCCACTATTGTTCTCATATAATATAATATGTTAATCCAGGGGACTTAAATTGTCAAGGTTTCTAAAAGTTTGCAGATGATAGGATAAAGTGGCCACCTCAGTTAGGAAATAGTGAAGGATGCATAAAGATTCAAAAGTGATCTTGCTAAACTTCTGGTGCAGATAAGTGGCAAATTGAATTTTAATAAGTAAAAAAGTGTAAGGTTCTTTCACCTAGGTTACTCCAAATAAAAGGTTTAACCTACGATAAATGAATGCGGGGAGTGGCTGAAAGGTCTTTGGACCAAGAAAAAATATTTTAGGTGTAATTTCTGCAGTAACTTGAAAGTAGCTAATCAATGTTTGGAACTGAATATCAAGCTAATAAGATGCTGGGCATGATAAATCGCAATGTTGTTTTACAAGAGCAAGGAAGTATAAGTAAACTGTATAATAATATGTTAGGCCAGTAAAAAAGTATTGTGCAAGTTTGGGGCCCCTTATTTAAGAAAAAGACTTTGATATGCAAGAGAGAGTGCGCCAACGTAGAAGCAACAAGGATGATTTTCGTAATGGGTTTGAGGGTAAGAAGCTATGAGGAGAGGCTGAAGGAGTTAGGAATGTTTTCTGTATGAAAAGGCGATTTCTCAGGAGGGGAACTGATACAAGGTCTATAACCAAGAATATTTTACATTCTATATGAAATGAGAGAACCATGATAAGGTATATCATGATAAGGTATAGAACATGGACAGGTGACCAGGGGATAATAAAAAAAAGAAATATTAAGAAAACATATGTAAATTTTACCATAAATAACATAGCCACCTTCAGTATAGGTTGGTTAATTTTTGGAATAGTCTGCGATGGATGGCTTGGTTGAGTGTGACTCTGAATGGCAACATTTTAAGGAAACTGTTAGATTATTCGTTTTATGGATGGTTTGGGTATCATTTAATAATATTGAGGAAGCGCAAATTGTGCCTGGTTTTAGTTATAGCAGGTTTATTGGGGTTAATATTCACTGTGTGACCATAACTAGTTATTAAGCTATGTGGTTTGGGTATCATATTTATATCATTAGTTTGAACTAAGCCAAATTGGTGAATTTGTAGTTATTAAAACAAATTGACAAGCCCTAGGGTGTTTGTTGGATTTGCATAAGCATGTTTGGGTAGTGGTTGAACTGGGACATGTCCTCGATAGGCCCATGTGCTTGTTTACTTGTCTTGTATATTTCCTAATGGTTTCCTAATGACTTAAGGGGAAATGGAGCTCTTCTGAAGAAAGCGCGAAAGGTAAATAGAAATGAGAAAAGAGGACAATGGTTAGGAATATGAATAGGGATGGTTGCTTTTTGTAACTGGATGAAATGGATGCGGGGGAGTGGTGAAAGAAAACTCGAGAAAATCCTGTATAATAAGGTAATGAAGGAGGTGATTAGTGAATGTCGTGTGGGTTTGATGGTGCAATAAGAAAGCTCTTTTTTTGATCATATAACAACATTAGCAAGGAGGAGGTAATGGGTTAGAGTGAGAAAGTTTGAGAATGGTAAAATCTGCAATGTATAATGGTGAAATAATCAAGAATGTAGGCGAGATGGTGATTGGTTGGATTTGGAAGCTGTGTAAAAATAAAGCGTTTTTGGAGGGTATAGTTCCGAGGCGATTTGGAAGAACGCAGTAATAGTACCTTTATATAAGGGTAAGGGAGATAAGGGCTGTAGTTAGAATTATACGGGGATTAGTTTATTGAGTGTTGTAGGGAAGATAATGCTGGTGATTTTAGTCGAAGATGCGTCGAGTGACTGGAAGGAGACTGATTGGTGAAGACAAGGTGCCTTATTTAGGAGTGGGTAGAGGATGTGTTGGGTCAAATCTTTACCTTGAACAAAATGACTTGAGAAAATGAGGGCATAGAAAAATAATTAATATTTGTATTTAGGTTTTTAATTGGATTTGCAAGCAGTGCCGTATGAAATAGAATGAATTAATAGGGAAGCTCTATGGCAGGTGTTTTGTAATATTTGGTGTTGGTGGTAGGTATCTGAATGGAAAAAGTATGTATGTATGGACGATAGTGAAGCGCTGTGTAAGAATGAAATGGCAAGTTTTAGACCATTTTAATAATTAATAGCGGAGTGAGGCAAGGATGTGTTATGTCCTCTGGTTATTTCAATTGTATATGGATGAGGGTATTATGATTAGAGATGGGGGTGGCAGGAAATGCTGGAAATGGTGTTAGAAATAATAATGAATGGAGAATCGGAGGTGATGGAGGGTGGCCCTACCTATTATATTACGGATGATTCTGGTTTTGTGTGGGAATCTGAAGAGTTTGAGAGGATTGGTAGAGGAGATTGGCAGGGTGTGTGTAAAAGGAGGTTTGGAAAGTAAACGTAGATGAGAGTAAGGTTATGGTTGTTGATGAGGACAGTCCTCGGTGTGCAGATGTTAGATGGTGAGCAGCTGAACAAGTGTAAGAGTTTAAATATTTAGAATGTGTGTTGCATGAAAAGGGAAACGGATAAATGATGAGGAGTAAGTAGGAAAGAAGTGGTGAATGGCAGAGGTTGGGCTGGTGTATATTAATAAATCGTTTGGTGGATGTAAAGGGACTAAGTCTTGAGTGCGCTCT
>JABUQX010076182.1:2500-26607 GCA_015478945.1 Trachelipus rathkii
AAACAGAAACAAAAAAGAAATAACAGATAGTTTATATTACAAATAATTGATCCACTATTGTGATGGAATGTATCGATTTTTAAGAAATTAGATTTAAAGCTGATTTTATTGAATTAAACATTCATCAAACCAAACGACCTACCACGCCGCCATTTTTCGTAAGAATGTGCTCAAATTGGGCAAGCACGGGAAATAGCAGTCTTACAAAATTAAGGAAATTCCTTGCGTTTGGTGAGCATTTATCACGATTTTGCGCTAAGTTTGACAAAAACGAACGCAAACTCGAACATTTCTTACGTTTCGTAAGCACAAAGGCAAAACCGAAAACGGCTTTATTACAAAATACTTATCAATATTAGAACTTGGCAGTTTTCCCCCCATTTTAGGAAGTTAGCATTTTTTTGGGGTATTTTTCACCTGTAGATGTAGGAGTATCATGCTAAAACTTGGCAACCTAAACTTGGTAGTGAATTGGCAAGTTGGTTTATCAGCTGTACCTGTACCGCCTTATCTCGTGTGACTTTTGCCTCTCTGGCTCTCTCTAATTAATTAAATTAATTTAATTTAATTAATATTCAATAAGCAGTATGTGTTAAATAATTGTACTTAGTGTTTTTCTTATCTTTCTTTTTCTAGTGTATAAATAATTTAATGAAATATGTATAGTCAGAAGTTGAATTTTGTAGATGAACTTGAAAATTTAAGAAATGAAGTAAGTGATTATTCTAATGCTAGGTACAAAATATTTTGTCAGTACTTTCTGGGTGTTAAAATTTTTTAGAAAATTTTGTTTTTCCAAAAACTGCCAATTCTGAACTTTTATTCCTTGATCACAAATATAGAAACAGTTTTTGGTAATTGTGGAGTCCCATAGAGTTCAATTAATATGAATACAATATTGAAACTATAAACATTTAATGTACAAAAATGGTATTGACAAATTATTTGAATTTTTTTTTTTTTTATTGATTTATGTACATTTTTATGTCTATAGTTAAAATAAAAATATAAAAAATACCACTCCAAAAATTTTAACCTTCCAATGAAATTAGGCCTTATTGGTTCGTGTAGGGATAACACTATTAGAAATTTTTTTCAGATTATTGATACTTATCAATAGTATTAAATATTTTTTCATTATCTTTATAATTATCAGTATTTGACATGGGTTAAAAGTAAACGACTTGGTAAATTATTACGGTAGGGCCTTAAACAGATTTTTTATAAAATAAACAGTATAGACTCTAAAAAAATAGTAATGAAGAATAAAAAATGAAATTATCGGATCAGTCTCTTTAGGAGAAGCTTACCAGCTCTAAAAATTTTGAAATTTTCCCATGCGCGGGTTTTTTCTTATAAAAAAAAGCTGAGCAGGCCTTCGAGTTGGTTAGGACTATCGTAATTCAGGTTATGATAAGATTTATTAAATATAATACAGATTTACTTGTGTATACTTAACAAAACATCATAACCTCAACTAGTAGGGTACCTAAACCCGAGGCCTAACCTGGATGGAGCGATGATGCCATAAACCTAGACCTAAACTTGATGGCTTTATATTGCCATAAACCTAGATAAAGTTTGGCAACGCATGGCTATGCTTTAACTATTTCTTTTATAGTCTCCCTTGCGCCTATTTTATAAATTATGAATAAGAAATTCTTGTCAGTTTTTTTTTATGAAGAAAAGTAAAAAGTGTAAGGTTCTTCACCTAGGTTATTCAAATAAAAGTTTTCAACTATAATCATGAATAGGGATTGGCTTGAGTTTCTAGATCAAGAAAAAGATTTTTTTTAAGTGTGATATAAGCAGCAATTTGAAAGTAGCTAATCAGTGTTTGGAAGCAAGAATAAAAACTAATAAGATGCTAGGTATAAGAAATCTAAATGTCATTTACAAGAGGTGGGAAGTTATAAGTAATACTTATGTATATATAGCCTATGTTAGCCAGTTATATGGACGATCGGGCGGATTTTTTGCCGAGGGCCGGGGCTGCTTAATTTAGCCGGGGCCGGGTTAGCTAAATTAGAAATGTAAGTCAAAAACACTGAAAGTCTTAAAAACTTAAGATGAAAATTAAATATAATTTCAATTAATCAATAATTTAAATTATAAAAAAGAAATACATTTAATTAATTCAATTAACATAAATATTTTCGAAAGAAATTTTTAGAAAATAATTGATTTTCTAGAAGAAAAATGTTATATTAAAATATATATATAATATATATATATATATATTATTAATATATATATATATAATATATATATATATATATAATATATATATATATATATATATACTATATATATATATTATATAGGTTATATATTATAGACAGCGAACCACACATTTTGAGACCGAAAATTTTCAAGTTCAAAAAAATTTTAAGTTCAGAAAAGTTAATTAAATTAAGTTTTTTAAGAAAATCCTTTAGTGGCAAGCTTCTGGAATTATGCCAGAAAGCTTGCCACTAAACATTTCTAAAAACCTAACTTAACTTACTTTTCTGCAACTTGGGAATTTTTTTTGAATCTTAGAAAATTTCGGTTAAAAATGTCGTGGGTCCGCTGTCTACAAGTATACCATATAATATATATATATTATATATATATATATGATTATATATATATATATAATATATATATATAAATATATATATTTATATATATATATATATATATACCGGTATATTAAAAGAACTACTTTGTCGTAATGATATATTTACTTTAGAGGGAGCCCTTGGATTCTTTTTTTAGTATTATGCTTTACTGTCACTTCATTTTATTACTAAATGTACACAAATTAAAAACATTGTTCAAGAAACTTTTTTTTAATGAAATAAATTTTAAAAGGAAAGCTAATTTTCGTTCCGACACGCGAGACCTCTTCAGCGCTAAGGGACTGGATTTCTTTCTTGATCTTCCTCAGTTCAAGTGTGTTTCAATTGGTCTGCTATTTTCTTCATGTTGTTGTTGAAATATTTTGGATGTTTTCAGATATTCAATTTGTATAAAATCTATCTTAACTTCACCGGGAAGTGCTTATTTTAGTTGTTACTATTATAAATGAAAAAGGATTCCATGATTTTGCGACGGGTTCGTGTGATTGATATTCCTGATCATCTTTATATTGTTGAATATTGATAGAGTCGCCTGTGTTACGCCTCTGACTTGTTAAAGCTGAAATTATGCTGTCCTTGTGCAGGTCATCTTTGTTGATTTTTTCTTCTTTGCAAATTTATGGTTTCACCTATATATGTTTTTTATTGCAAGTATTGCAGGGAATGTGATATATTAACAGCTTTGGGGGAGATTTCTTTTCGTTTTGGGGGTTTGAGAATGTTTTTTTCCAGGTGATGTTATTGATGGAAGAGGTATATATTTTTTGGTAATTTTTGTTTAACGAATATAATGGGTTAACTTGAGGAATTGTAAAAAGGAGGTGTTGCTATTTTCCGGGGGAAAGGTGCTATAGTACCCCTCTTTTTTGCTTGTTAAATGCTTTGTGATGAAAAAACTCAGGATAGTAAAGTGATTGAAAGTATTGTGGATGTATTTAGTTTCTTGTGCTAGAAGAAGGGGAGAGCAATATACGAAAGGCACAAGAGAAAATAGAGATGACAGAACAGCTATTTTTGTGTTTGGGGAATGATTAGATAGCCATTGTATATAGTGAGAGACACGAATGTTGGTTTTTCTTATATAGTAAATTGCAAGTGATTGGTTCATTCCAGTGATTAAGGTACTCGAGGAAGGGGATAACGAGTTGTGGAAGGCATTTCTTCGTATATTGCACTGAAGATGAAATCACGGTTAATATAGTTTAGGACATCGTTAGGGTTGGTGTTGTGAGGGAGGGAGACAAAAATGTAATCTACATATCTAATCCATAACCTATTGTTTAAAAAGGGTGGGGTAAAAATATGATAAAATTCTGTTAGTTTCCATATTATATGTTACTGAGTATATGGAGACAGTGGGAGTGCCAGTACTCAGGCGAAAGTTTGTTGTAATATTTGCCATTAAAATTAAAGAAGTATGTTGTAATGAGAGATTAATGAGCTGTTTTAATATATGAAACGGGAAGGCCAATTCAGTTTTAACAAGTAGCAACTAGGCGTAACACAGGCCACTGATGAAGATCAAGAAAGAAATCCAGTCCTTAGCCTGAAGAGGTCTCGCGTGTCGGGACGAAAATTAGCTTTCCTTTTTAAAATTTATTTCATTAAAAAAATGTCTTTAACAATGTTTTTAATTTGTGTACATTTAGTAATAAAATGAAGTGACAGTAAAGCAAAATAACACTAAAAAGAATCCAAGGGCTTTTCCTCTCTCTACAGTATATATATATATATAATATATATATATATATATAATATATATATAATATAATATATATATATATATATATATATATAATATTATATATATATATATTAATAATATATATATATATATATAGGTATATCATTCATATATACTATATAATATATATATATATATATAATATATATATTATATAATATAATTAATTATTAATTTAATATATATATATTATATATAATATATATATATATATATATATATATATATATATATTATTATATAGGTATATATATATATATATAAATATATATATTATATATTTATATAATATATATAATATATATATATAATATATATTATATATATTATATTATATATATATATATATATATATATATATATATATACATATATAATATAATATAATTAAATAAATAATTTTGAAAAGAGATTTCGGAAAATATTTGATTTTCTGAAGATACTTTCTTTAAATAAAAAATACATTAATATTTTTAACAATTATATTTATTTCCCTTTCCGAATTCGTTTAATATATCAAATTTCGAATATTTTTGTTAAAATCGGAAAAATTATAATTTTGGCCTCAATTTTAATTTGAAATCATAGGAATACAAAATGAATTGATTTTTTTTTCTTATGTTGTATTCTTTTTTCCCCCAATATGTAACAAAGGAGTAATGGAATTAAAATCTATTCCTTTATTTGTTTGATGTTAACCCTCTATTAATTTAGTGTAAATTTACGTTTAAGCGCCGCAGAAAACCCGTTTTTTGATTTTTGGACTGGGGCTGGGGCTGGGTTCGCTACAACAGAAAAAAAAAAACAAAAAATGGCCGGGGTTGGCCGGGCCCTGTCGGTTTCCTAGGCCAGTATTAGAAGTATTGAGTAACAAGTTTGGTCCTGACTTATTTAAGGAAAGAACGGATATGTTTAGAGATGAGTGCAACATAGAGCACAAGGATGATTTCTGGGTTTTGAGGGTAAGAGCTATGAGGAGAGGCTGAAGGAGTTAGGAATGTTTTCTGTTGAAAGGCAATTTCTCAGAGGGGACATGAAACAAGTTTACAAAATATTTACATCTATCGATAATTGTGGAGACCATAAATTCTTCATAGTAGAACATTGATAGGAGACAAGGGGCGGGGCAAACACTAAAAAAATTTAGGAAGGCAAATGAATCTTCATACATATAAGAAAGAATATTAGGAAAACCTAACTTAGTAGTTTTGGCATGCCCATGCCAAAGGAGGTGTTTGAGTTCAACTATTGATTGCAACATTTAAGTATTGGATAGATATATGGATGTTTGGGTATCTATAGTATATTTTGACTAAGCAAATTGGTGAGGTTTTTTATTTACAGTAGTTATTAAGGTTAAACTGCATGTTATGACTATAACAAAGTTATTAAAGCTTGTTAGTGTGGTTAGAATGTACTTTAGCTATAGTTTTTTTTTTCTTCTAGTTGTGACTTGTATATACTAGTAAGTTAAATATGAATAAGACTTAGGGTAGGCCTACTTTATGGATTTGCATGAGTATGTTTTGAGTCTCGATAGACCCATCTGGCTTCTTACTGTCCATATTTCTAATGTTTTATAATTATCACTCTTGGGTCATGGAGGCACAGAGAGTAGAGTGCCATTTGGAACAAGTGTAAGTGTTTTGTGTGTCATATTTTTTCATCTTTTAAATTGTTTCATGTTCTAAAAATTAAGTATATATATATATATATATATATTATATATATATATATATATTATATATATATATATATATATATATATATATATATATATTTATACCGTTATATAATATATATATATAGTATATATATATATATATATATATATATATATATATAATATATATATATATATATATATATATATATATTATATATATATATATATATACTATATATATTATATCCATATATATTATATATATATATAATATATATATATAGTATATATATATATATATATATATTAATAATAATAATTATTAAAATATAATATATATATTTAATATATATATATATATAATTATTATATATATATGGTTAAACTGTATAAATCACAGTGTAATAGGTATTCAATAATGACCCTCAGATTTCACATCTGCTGGGACGTGAAACTGGACCCTAGCAGATGTCTCGTCGTGGCGTGGTGGTCAAACACATACGCGTAACATCTGCTAGGGTCCAGGTTCACGTCCCAGCAATTGTGAAATACTGTAGGGGTCATTATTGAATATATATATTATATATAGGTTATGTCAGTTAAACTGGCATATTTTCAAAATTAATCTCTGAAGCACAAAATATATGTATTAAAATTTATAAGTCCTACACTAAAAAAAAATGATTAAGAAGTAAATAAAATAAATATCAGCACCATTAAATTATTAAAACATAAAGCTTAATATGTATTTTTCAAGAAAAGTACAAAAAATATGTTTGTTTAAAATTAAATTATTATTTTTATGAATGCTAAATAATAATATTTTAAGCCCAAAAGGTTGTAAGGATTTATGCTATTTTGATGGTTTTAATTTAGTTTTTATAAATAAAATAAATCATTAGTGTCTTTTTTTCTTTTTTAAACTACAGTATTTTCACCTTTATATATATATATATATATATATATATATATATAGTATATATATATAATATATATATATAGTATATATATATATATATATATATATATATATATAATATAGATATAAAAGGATTATATATATATATACTATATATATATACCGGTGTAATATATATATATATATATATATATATAATATATATATATATAATATATATTCTATCATATATATATATATATATTATATATATATTTAATATAAAATTAATATTATATTATATATATATATAGTATTATATATATATATATATACCTATATATATACCCTATATTTATATATATTAATATTATATATATATATATATATAATATATATATAATATATATACTATATATAATAGTATATACTATATATATATATTATATATATATATATATATATATATATATTTAGAATATTGCTTTGAAAAGAGCTGTGGAAAGCAAGAGTGCTGCAATAGGCATCTTAAGAAATGAACTGCAAGAATGTCAGAAAGAAAGAGATGATTTTAGGAATATGGCTGAAAACCATCCTGTAATTTCACAGCCTCTTTCTAATTTGAAGGTATGTTAATGACAGTTAAAACAAAACTTTTAATATTGGAACATTAATAAAAAATAAATTATAATAATATTTATAAATAATAATATTTTAATATTATAATATTATAACAATAACAAATAATTATCCTAATATTTTATGCAGATCTGTAGAGTTAGTATCCTAAACATCTAACTGTGATTCCAACTCCAATTCCTCATTTGAATAGTAACTATATTGAATGCAGGTATCAATTTTAGGAAACATGAACTACACCTTAAGTGTTTTTATAAGCTTCCTACCCTTTCTATCATTGGTTAAAATTTAAATTTTCTGATACTTTGCCTCTCTAGAGAGATTATAAATGGAATGGCCATTTCTCCATTTACATCTTGAAAAGTTGATTGTCAAAAATAGTTAATACCAATTTTGTAAAAATTAATTTTTTTTTTTTTTTTTTTTTTTTTTTTCATAATTGCAATAACCATGTCTAGAGTGGTAGTAGACGTCTAGATCAAATATTCATGTTGAAGTAAATGAGTGAAAAAATAAGAAGAGAGTGGAAGAGGAAATTGTATTGTGTTACGGTCATGCAACAGGTAGCTATATGAATGAATTAATTAATAGGGAGGCTCTTTGGCAGGTATTAATGATTTATGGTGTTGGTAGTATGCTGTTGAATGGAATTTAAAGTATGTATATTGACAGTGTAGCATGTGTAAAAATAAATGGAATGGAAAATGAGTGGTTCAATATTAATATAGGAGTATTTTTAATTCACACAATGGCTATTTAATTTATATGTGGATGGGGTGATGAAAAAATGTAAGGGAGTTTGTGGGACTGATCAAAAATAATAGAGAATAAAGGCTACAATGCTTATTGTATGCAGATGATTTAGTTTTGTGTGGTGTATCTAAACCGCGACTAAGAAGTATTATAGAGAGGTTTGTCTGGTTATGTAAAAAGAGGGGGTTGAAAGTAAATGTAGATGAAATTAAGGTATTGGTTGTACGTGAAGAAAGTTGAAAGTGTGAAATTATGTTGGATGGTACACAATTGGAACAAGTATTTAGGTTGTTTATTGATGAAAAAGGAATGAATGATGCAGAGTGTAATAGTAAAGTTAGAAAGTGGCAGGAAGGTGGCTGATGCAATTATATCTTTGATAAATGCAAGGAGATTATATCAGAAGCATGCTTGAGTTTATATTGTTACCCGTGTTAATGCATAGTGAAAGTATGTTTTTAATATATTTATCTCATTGTCTAAACACTGAGGACTACATATTTTATAGGCTCTTAAGAATTTGACCCTTTACAACATTTAATTGGGATGGGATGAGAGGTGAGACTTAACATGGGTGTGATATTTGGATGAAGTTTTTGTGTTGATCAATAATAAATTTAATCATGAATGTTTGTTAGGTTTAATAAATGGATTTGTACCATCTGTTTGGTTTACTTTGGAAAGGTCTCTGGATGGAAATTTGGCTTTTTTGGATGTTTTTGTTATGAGATCTGATGATCATCATAAAAAATTTAAAGTGCAAAGGAAACCAACCCGCACAGATTATTATATATACATTGGTATTCATAATATTTTTAAAAAGAACTATTTTTTTTAAGAATAAACTTTCTTCAATTGACGAATTTGTGACGTAGCTGCCATGGAATCTGTGTACTGGTACATAGTTTTAATTTTGCCTCTTTTTCACCTTTTTAATCATTTGTATTCTGTCCCTTGAAAGAGGGAGTCGAGTTCTGGTTCTGAAAGCTTGTGATTTTATCAATCTATTATTATTATTATTATTATTATTATTATTATTATTATTATTATTATTATTATTATTATTATTATTATTATTATTTTATTGGTTATTTTTATAAAATAGTTTTAATGTATAATTTTTATTAAACAATTTTTATTGTAATGTTTTTTTTTTTAATTTTATCTTTGTGTGGATATATTATATATATATAATATATATTATATATATATATATATATATATATATATACTATATATATATATATATATATCTATATATATTATATAATATATATATATATATATAATAATATATAATATATATATATATATATATATATATATATAATATATATATATAGTATATATATATATTATATATATGTTATATATATATATATATATATTCTGCCCCTGCCCACTTATTGGCAGGGCCACACTGCTTCAGGACGCCGGCCGCCGCCAGCCGGCCGTTTCACAGGTCCGAGGATAAAGATACGAAAAGACGGCACGTGGGGCGTCGAGAGCTGGGCCATCTCAGAAGGAGGTGCTCTATTGTATCCTGAGAATTGTAGCATCTGGTGCAAAGTGGGGGAGGTGACGTTGTCTAGTTTAAATCTATGTTTATATTTCATGAGTCTCGGGTGGTAACCCGATCTGCACCGAGCGAGGTCCATTTGGCTTCTTCTAGACAGCGTTTCTTCTATTGGGGAGAGTTTTGGGGAGGGGTATTTAATAAAGTATTATTTGGGCGGTTTTGAAGTTAAGTGTTTGTTAGGTGGGAATGGATATGTGAAGTCCATGGCCTATTGGGAGGGGGCGGGGGAATTCCTATTATAAGTGTTGTAAATAGAATTGTGCAGGGAGGAAGGGGGGGGATTTAAGTCTTTGTCGAGGGGATTGGAGAGAATTTGGTTACAAGGGTGGGATGGATTACGGGTTCCTTCTGTAGAATTGAAGTCCTACCAATCTCCAGATGTGTGGAAAATGGGGAGGAGGAGTTTCATCGTGTAATGTTGGATTGGAGGTGGTTTTAGTGGCCAACCTGTGATAATTCTTAAGGGCTGCGTTTCTGGGAGATTTGTAGTTTGTTTGTGTTTTGATTTTGAAATTGCTGGGAACCATGCTGGGGAACGCGTAATTTAAGTTTAAGTTCTAAGAAGTTGCTTTATAGGATGTAGTTAATGTGTGTTTTACTGTCGCTGAAGTGTGTTGGGAAAGGGTTCGGCGGAAGGTGTTTAGTTTTCGTTGAGTTGTTGGAAGTTGATTTGGTCAATAATGGGGGGAAAACGTTCCAAAAAAAATTGGGGTGGGGGTTTGGGGTTTTTTCGTTAATGGTAAGTCTAGTAATTTTTTTGGGGTTTTTGTTTAGGTGGGAGGGGTTATTGTTCAGAGTAATTAAGGGATGGAGGGAGGAATTGATGTCGGTCGGTGGTTAATAGGGTGATAGAGGATTTAAGGGGGTATGCTGTCATTCTGTTGGTGATTAACGCCAGTTTTCTAAAGAGTGTAGGTATTCTTGGGTATGTTGTGTGGCTTGTGTTTACGTCTGGGTGTTGGGAAATGAGGCTAATGTCGTCTGCATACGTGATAAGTTTGGTGGAGTGGTGAATTGGGGTGGGTAGGTCTGCAGTGAAAAAGTTGAATAAAAATGGAGAGAGAATGGCCCCCTGTGGGGACGCCGTTTTGTAATTTGATAGAGTGGGAGAGATTGTTTTTGTATAATACTTTTGCAAAACGGTTGGTGATGAAATTGGAAAGCCATTTTTTGTCCTTTTTTTCTAAAGGGGAATGGAGGATTTTTTGAATTAGGAGGTGAGTGGGGACGGTGTCAAATGCTTTGTCTATGTCTATTGCTGTGAGTATTGATCTATGGGAAGGTGATTGGTTGAAGCCGTTTATGATGTGTTGTGTGAGGGAAGTGAGGGCTGGTGGTAGTAAGAAGTGGTTGCTTTTAAATCTGTGTTGGAAGTCTGGAGAGGAATAGATTGGGAAATTTTATTTAATATTAATTTTCTCCTAAAGGCCTCAAGCAATTTACTGATGGAACAAAGCAGAGAAATTGGGCGAAAGGAGGAGGGGGATTGGGGTCTTTTTTGGTTTGAGTTTAGGGATTATGTAAGGGCTTGTTTCCAGATTGGGGGAATGTAGTTGATTGCCAGGATTTATTGAAGATGTCTGTAATTAGGAGGATTGCGTTATCTCCAAGGTGTTTTATGTGCAGGTTGGATATGGAGTCTCTTGGGCCTGATGCTGTTGTTTTTTTGAGGTGTTTATGGTTTCTGTTATCATGAATGTTTGTTGTGATGCGAGGGTATGGGGTTGAGATCTAGTTTGAGTTTTCTAAGTTGTTTTTTTGTTTTTTCCTGTTATCGGGATGTGTTGGTTTGCGGGAGATTTTAGCGTAATGTTTAGCGAGACTGTCTGATTGTTGTTTAGGGGAGGGAGTTGTTAGGTAAAGATGGGGATTCGTGAGATGGTGGGGGGGTTGTTTCGTGAATTGTTTAACTTTTTGATGACTTGCCAGGTTTTCTTATTGTCTTTGCGTGAGATGTTTTGTTGGAGGTATTCAGAGAATTTTTTAGTGGTGTTGGTGGTTATGAGGTTAGTGATTTGGGTGTTTAGGTTTGTTGGTTGGTTGGTGCTGGGGGGGGGGGTATATGGATTGAGTTTTCGAAGGGAGTTTCTTTTTTTAATGAGTTGGCTGATGTTCGGGTTTAGTTTGGGATTGTATGATTTTCTGTGTCCCTTGGGTAATGTGAAGGTTTGTCAGATTTGATAATTGTTTTTGTTTAAGTGAGTGATTGGAAGTGAGAAGGGATGTAATGTCGTGCGATTTTGTGTTGGGCTTAATGTGAGTTTCAATATAATTAGTAATGCGGGCCAGTTTGCTTTTTTGTAGTTAGTAGTTGTAATAGTTTTTTTTGAGGGGGGTTGATGGGGGAGCTTAAAGGAAATAAGAATACGGAAGGTGGTCCGATTGTCAGGTCAGTGTAATGGTGTCCAAGTAAAGTAAGGTGGTGAGGGAGGGGGAAAAAATGTGAACGTCCTGGGGAAAGTTGGGCGATTGGTTGACTTGGGAGGGGATTCAGGGTGGGGAGGATGTTTTGAAATTAAGGATATTTAGGGATTTTAATTCGTTAAGGATATGATGATTGCCTCGGGGGTCAGAAGGGTAGTCTTTGTACCAGGCAGTGTGGTGAGCATTAAAGTCTCCTCCGAGGATGAGGTTTGGGAATGTGGATAAGGGTGTTAGGGGGGGGTGAGTTATTTGTGGGGGGTTTGGGGAACGTGGGCGATGCGAATATAGAGATTCGATGCTATTATAGGTGGTCTTATTTCAAGAGGACTGGAACAGGATGGATTTTTATTAGTGCGTTGTAATAGCGTGGGGTGGTCGGGGGTTGTGTTGTGGTAAGTATGTTATTCTGGATCAGTGTAGGAGGGTAGTGTTGGGGTTGGGTGGGAGGGGGAGTAGAATACGTCATAAACGTAAAATGTAGGGAGTGGGGATTTTGGGAGGGCGAGTTCTTGAATGTGGCTAATGGATATTATGTTTTTTAAGGAAGTGGTTAAGTTCTATAGATTTATTGGTTAAGCCATTGATATTTAATTGTAGTATATTGAAAGTTAGGGGGGTTAGTTTTGGGGAGGGGGGGTTTTGAATACTAGTGGGAAGGTTTGAATATTGTGCAGAAAATAGCCTGTGTTATTCTCTGGGGAATTTTTGGAATGGGGAGACAGGTCAATTGAACCACCCGAGACAGCTTTTGGCATTGGATGCTGTTTAGTCCTACTATTAGTTGGCATATGGGGCAATAAAATCTATGGGGACCTGGGTTTTTCTCGACGTCACCCGACCGAAGAAGAAGTAGTCTCATCACCAAGAAAGAAGAAACAGCCAGAAAAGATAGATTGGAGGTGTTGTTAAAGAAGTAAGATAAAGGTGTTAGAAAAACAAAGATATCTCCGACCTTTTGACCCGGCGCCCGTCCGGATCCTGTCGTCAATGTCCCTCCTGGTGGAGGGGGGGGATGTTGAGCGTTCTTGTAGCTTCCCCCCCGGGGTAGAAGTGACTTCGTCTTGAAGGGTTCTTCTCCGGGAGTTGGGCCGGCGGTTTCGCCACACACACGCGACACTCATATAAATATATATATATATATAATATATATATATATATATATATATATATATATATATATATATATATATATATATATATATATATATATATATTTATTTTTATATATATATATTTTTTTTTTTTTTAATAAATATAATATAGTACATAGATATACAGTAGATATACTGCACATGTATAATATATATTAAACTGTTTATTTATATATTTATTTATTTAATTTATTTATTTTACTTTATTAATATTTATTTTATTTTATTTATTTATTTATTTATTTATTTATTTATTTTATTTAGACATGCCCAGAAAGGACTTCAGCAATATTGGGAGGTAGTGAAAATACATTGGCACAGCTTCTGTCCCAATCAAAAGAGGAAAGCAAAGCATTGAGACTCGAAATAAGTGATTTGAAATGTCGTCTTCATGATGCACAGTCAGATTTAAAGGTTTTTCATAATGCTATTTTATAAATGTTAAGTATTTAATTTACCTAAGTATGCTTCAGTACTTTAAACTTGGACATAGAAACTTAGTAATATGGTATGAGATTCTCAGTGTAATTGAATATAACGCACATTGTTAGTGTTGGGGTGTTTGTTTTGAAATTTTGTCTTTAAATTTTAATTCAAATTTTAAATTCTTTGTTTTGCAGTTTTCATATTCATAGCTTGTATTGTTTAAAAACTTTTAGTACTGTATAATATAAGAAACATGACATTATGTTGTGATAAATAATTAACACTTACAACTTGAGATTAAAGTCAAGATTTGTGTTTTGAGTAGCTAAATAATACATCTCTTATCAGACTAATTTATGAAGGTTTCATTTGTAGCATAATTAGGGTAGATGTCTCGTAAAGTAGATACTAGAGAGTGTTAATTAAATGTTGACGATTGAAAGTTTTTTTTTATGATGGCCATGTTGTGCCTATGTGCATTAATTTGAAATGTATTTATTAATTTATGTTATTGCTCATAATTTAGCAATTGTATCCTTGTTAAAGCCCTTATAAGTTTTTGAAAGCTTGTACTTATTTTTCCTCGTTATTGATAAGTAGATCATAGTTGTAGTGTCAAAAAACGCACGTGACATTGTATCTTAAATTGAAATAACTGGATGCATGTGCGCCTTACATTCTGAAAGTGAAATGTATAGTATGTATAGTTTCATGAAGAGAATAGTTTTTAATACTTTTATAAACTGTTGATTAAAGATAAGTGTTTCCTGTTCTGATTTTTAGTATGTGAATATTTTCTAGAATATCATCAAATCCTAAAATCATCATCATGGGCATTTGAGCTCCAAATGCCAATACTTTATTACAAAATTAGGGAGCTTCATAATCCTATGTAACCTCATGCATAATGTTCTACTTGTTTAAGTAATTACATTATTATTACATTTATTTAAAAAGGTAAGGCATAAAAGCAACCCTATCAGCAATCCTTACCAGCCCTGTCAATTCCCTAACATGAGAACTTCTTGTGGTCCTCGAGTCCTGATTTTTCAAACTTGTAACTTCACAATTTAAAGACTTAACTGCAGCAGTAGTAGTTTCTAGTTGGATCATGAGGCCGGTTTGAAAGTCAAGTTTCAAATGTTGCAAGGTTTAATATACTTAAGATACCCCGGGTATTAATATTTAAAAAAATCTTTTGAAATTAAATTTTGGTAAACCTTATTATTTTTAACAAAAATGTTGACATCTAGATGTTATGCATACAGAATATAAGAGTTCCCTCCCGCTATATTGTTAGAACTTCTTTCTGTTGCAAGTGATCCGTTGTTAACTATATTTCTCCATGTAAAAAAAGACTACACCTATGATATAAATGTTGTCTACAAAAGTCCGATTTCAAGATCTGCTATCGTATTGTAACTATTAGTAGTCTATCTTTTTCAATCTGAGAAAGCAACCAAGAATTTTTTATATTTTCAATTATATGTTAGTCTACCTTTTTTCTTCAGAATAGCTAAGGTTTGATAAGAGCTTTTTCAAATGACCGTACCTTAGTGTATTTTAACCTAATGAAAGTATATGACATGACATGACATGAGATGACATGACACAACTGAACAAGAATTAAAATTTTTTATTTGTTTTTTGTTCAAAGCCAACAATCAAAAAGTATTACTATTTTGTTTTTGTTTATTTTTAAATATTTGAAGTGCCATTTTTAAGTTTTTACTAGAAAATTTTACTTGTCTGGATATTGTTAATAGAGGTGAACCACAGTGCTTATATTTGTCGTTTTCAATATACGCATCTCTGGATACTTTGCAGATATTATTCGGATAGCAGTTATCATAAATCATCATTAACTATAAAATAAATAATTCAGAATCTGCATTTGACTCCCCTTCTACAGTATGTCCCATCCCATATACCCATAATAAATAGAAATACAACCATGCTAAGAAGACCGCAATGTAGTCTCTTTTTCGACTGTTTACCAAAGTCACCACGAAATAAAATTAATATTACTAAAATAAGATTATATTAAACAATAATCAATCTTTTTGGCAATAGTTCATGATTACCTCCTGACTATGTTACTAGGATGTCCTCATGTCCAACTAAAATAAAACCTATCTATCTCAATACCCAGAATAAAACTTAAGAGGCCGCATGGGAATATCTAGACTGTCCATGTCAATCAACAATAATTAATAAATTAAAAATAATTACACATATATAGTCCCACAATTCTTATGTATCGGCCTCTGGACACTGTACCAAGTCTATATCACATATTATATTTTTAAATATTTTTCGGAGAATATTTATACTTATATTTGAATTCCGATCGGTAAATTATATTAGACTGTCCACAGTCCGAAACCTTAAATAAAAAATATAAACCAATTGATTAGCCAAGTAAGACTTGGCCCTTCTTACGAATGTCCTCCGCGTCAAGTTCCTATAAACTAAATAAGATTAAGACATCACCTTTTTAATAATAACTAATGTAATTAATATAGAATGATGTATATATATTTTTGTTATTAAGTTTCCACATGGGCCTACCTACACTGTCCCAGGTCAGAAATTTTTCCAAAATTAAATAATTGAAATAATTAAATATTTTATATTATTATAATAATAGATTAAAGTTCACATTCGCAACCCCCATTAACTAGAGAATGTTCCCAACGTCTAATCGCTACACTAAAAACAATAATAAAATAAGATAGATAATTCAGATGCCGCATGGGCCTATCTAGACTGCCGCGTTCAAATCTATCCAAATAATCCCATAAATAAATTAATAATCTCTTTTTCATTTTTTCATTTTACTCTCTTTTATTTATTTATTAGTCTATGGGTTGACCGGGACACGTCCTAGAAATAGGACCCATGCGGCTTCTGAATTATTTTTTATTCTTCGTATGTCAATTTCGGTTATATCTTCTCTACATAGTGGTAGAGCTCTGACTGGGAAAAGTTAGGTAGAGAACATATTACTACAAACAAAGGATCGTGGTTAAATTCTAATTATAAATACGAGGCTCCTCTATTCTCAATTACATTATTTTTTCTTATTAAAGATATTATTATGTACTGAATTCTGTAGTTAATCCTTTATGGGCTTTGATACCTGGGAGCATTCTAACTGAGGGGCAGCGCTTAATGTCTGGCGCTTAAGTGACAGGGGTTAAAACGTGCGAGGGAAGGGTCATTTCAGTTTATTGAATTAATTTTTATTTTGTATCTTTGGCAAAGTCTACAATTTTTAATAGGTAGAGATACATAAGACAGGCTTAAAGAGCCAAAAAGAGATTTTCGGCTTCTTCACAGCTCTATATTGATTCATTTAACTTTATTTGTTTTCTTGAGTTATACTGGGGACCATCTCCTACTAAGACGGAATCAATGAAATCGGCTTCTAATTATTAATTTTTTTAATTAATTAGATTTATTAAATTATGTTGATTGGGTCTTGGGGACTATTCGTTTAGCGAGGAGGGTAACTGGCCGCATTGGCTGCTTCTTACCAGTTATTTTTTACGGTCGGTTGGGGTGTATTATTTATGTTATAAATCAGCGGATCTTATTGACGATGAGAGAACATAGAATTTACTAGATTCTATGAGGTTGGGCAATGCTGGCGCTAGGTTCTTAATCTTAATTAATTAATTTTTTAATTTGTGTTAATGACTGGGTACAGTTCTAAAGAGGAAAAAGAGACGCATTATGCTGCTCTTTTCTTAAGTTATTTTATTCTTTATTTAAGTTCCATGAAGTTCCACACTTGAAGATAGCATCTTAGAGGGGTTTAACTGCTGACAGAAAGTTCAACTATCTTAATTATTTTTAATTGTTTTAACTTTTTTTTAATTAATTATCCCCGGTTGAAAATACCCTTCATGTTTCTTTTGCCTTATCTTCTCTAGTACCTTCCTTTAAGTATTAATTTTATTTTATTATTTTATCGGGTCTGTTTCTTCATTCCTCACTACCGACCTGTATTAACCTAAAAAGTTATTAAAAATAAACTTAATTAACGGATGTTCAGACACCACAAGAGTAATAAATTTACACAACTTTGGTATATTTATCCAGCTCGATACTTTAAAAGTTGTATACTTAATAAACTTTTAACTTAGAATACACGTTCGTTGCTATAATAATTATAATCCTATGGTAAAAAGGTTGCTAATTTAACACAAATTACGTCAAATCGTTTTACCTCTAAACTATATTAATTTAATTCAAACGACCAAAATGATCTCAATGTAATCCACTATCATCTGTTACCATATTTTATCAAATAATCTGTGCTCGAACAAATCTTTAACTAAACAAAACACTAAACTCTCTCTCTGACCACTACATGTGGGTGTCGGTGGTTTGTGTGGTTTATGGTGTATGTCCTGAAATTATTTCGTGTAAATTTTTCCCCTAAGTTGAAAATTAAATGTATAATAATGGCTAATATCTAAATACTTTTTAATACATTTCCTTATTCCTGATAATAAAAAATACGACTTCTTTGTTTCCACACGTATTAATTTCTTAGACAAAATCAAAAAATTTAGCTACTTCTTATTATAAATTTATATAAATATGTCACCATAAAAAAAATAATACTTTTCAAGTTCTAATTGGGACATGGGAATAATGGTTGGAGCAAAGAGCAATATTAACGCTCATCTAAACAAAGCACAATTTACATTAAAAGGCCGTAGATGGGTAACCAACCGATGGCATTGTTGCACAGAAACGCTCAACAACTTAAAAAATTAATTAAGAAGCGCATTGAGGGTTATTTGCTGGATAAATTTTACAACTCAACCATTGATTTACCACCCAAATTCTTTTCTAATCCTGGAATCGTCAAGCTTACCCAAAACAAATTGAAGAATTAAAATAGTTATGAAATAGTTACAAAACAAGACACGAGAGATTTTAAAAGTCAATACAAGAAAATTATCACAAAGTTACTCTGGGTCCAAAGTCCCAGAAACAGAGAGGATCTTTGTCGATTATTTAAGACCAAACGAAGGGCAGAACTTTGCATTCGAAAGAATATCCAACACTGACGTTGAGTGTGTATAAATGGGCTAATGAATAAAAGCTCCGACTTTCGAGTTTGTCTCCGAATCTGGAATATAAAACCATCTGTAAAAAGAAATATTACTACATATGTAGCCGCTCTTTACTAACACTTCAATTGAATACATTACTATTCATACTGAATTAAATAGTCCGCAAAAGTTACCCCCTGTTCCCAAGGGTCTCTGACATCTCCCTTCCGAAAAAACTCTCGTCGCGATTTCAATCCTTAACATTACAATGGTAAATTATTGAAAAATAGTCCATGACCAACTTACTAATTATTGGCATGAAAATGGGCCTGTCTAGTCACAAAAATTCAGTCTTAAGTTTTCAAACAACCAAAACCGCAACAAGGATGCTCTGTATTCTATGAAAATCTATACAGCATAATGAAAAACAAACATGTGTACTCTTAATTCTAGATTTCTCGAAAGATTCGATGTAGTTCCACACAACCTCCTCTTAAGCAAATTAGAGAGAATTGGTATCACTAATAGTTCAACTACAAAGGTTTCAGTCATACTTATCCTGACCTGAAACAATAATGTTGTTTAGGATGACAACATATCCTCAAGTTGCCTCATTTCCCCACGGTGTCCTCAGGGCTCTATACTGGGGCCGTTATTCTTTAACATATATACAAATGACTTTCAAAATTGTTCAATATTTTATTATACTCTCAATATGCTGATGATACTGCAACTTTAATATCAACTCATAATATATAACACAAATCACTTAGAAAAAAGTAAATAATGAATTAAAAACATTATAATATTCGAAAAAACGTATATTGCCTCTTTCTCAACCTATAACAGTTTCAATTACCTTGTAAGTAACAATTCGAACAGAACCCTTTGTTCAACTGAAAATGTAAATCAAAAAATATTATAAATCGGCTATCGTCACTCTGTCAAGTTATTAGATGTTATCCTTGATTGACAAGCTTGTCTTTCAAAGAACACCATAAATATTCTCCGATTAAGCGCAAACTGACCTATTGTCCAACCATCATTCCTTAAAGATAAGATAATTTGTTCCAATGATAATTTTAAAAAGAAATCCTCGACAAAACATTTATTAATCACCTATCTCTTACTGATCTTATCAGTATGGGTTGTGCAAGTGAATACCTGCTACGACCTCTACATCGGTTATGCAAATAAAAAATATATTCGTGTAATGATCAACGCACCGAACTACGTGAACAACACAACACTATTCAAAAATTCTGTCTATACTAAATTAATGATAGTTTTATACCCTAAGACAGTATGGTCCCATCTTTTAAATGTCACAAAGAAACATGAAAATAATCTTTTGACTAACATACTTTTACTAAACAAGACTTTGAGAAACTAATAATAAGGATAACAAAAGACCTTACCTTAGACAAAGCAAGATTCACCCTAACGAAATCGCTGAGGGCCATCTCATATAAGGGCATAGAATTGTGGAATAATCTAGCTAAAAATGTACAGGAGTCAATCACCATTGGGTCGTTTCGAAAAAATATCAGAAGCTTCTTATTAACTAAATACTAATGAGGGCATTCCTACCTCTCGTTAGGTCATATTATACGACGGATGGTGATGATTCCTATAGCAGTTATTAATAATTTTTTGAGTTCTCATAGTTTCTCTTAGAATTTAAAAGTCAATGATGATAGCGATTTGATGTTATTGATAGAGTGAAACTTATTATTATATTATCATATATTAATTATATTACATTATTATATATTATTTTTATGTATTAATTATTATATATTATTATTATTTATTATCATTATTATTATTATTTATAGATATTATCGATATTTTAATATTATAATATAATAATATTAAGCATATGTATTATTATTATTATATATTATTATTATTAGTATTTGATATTATATATTCATATTTTTATTTATTATTAATTGTAACAATGTATTATCATTATTTTATTAATTATATTATTATTATCATTATATTATATTATTATATTATTATTATTAATTTATTGTATGTAGTTTAATGTAAATACATTATTTTTTTATTATTGCTTTAATTTTTCCAAGTAAAAAATTATCATTTACTATCTTATTTAAGCCGGTCTTTACTACCAGTTGTAAAAATCATGTTTGTGGTATAATATTATTATTATTAATATATTATTATTATTATTAATAGTATTTATTATTATTATTATTATTATTTTATATATTATTATTTTATTATTAATTATATTATTAATACTTATATTATTATTATTAATATTATGTATTATTATTATTATTAATATTATTTTATTATTATTAATATTATTATTATTATTAATATTATTATTATTATTATTAATATTATTATTATAATATTATTATTATTATTATTATTATTATTATTATTATTATTATTATTAAATAATATTATTTATGTATTATTATTATATTATTATAATATTATTATTATTATGATTATATATTATATTATTATATGATTATTTTATTAATTATTTTATTATTAATTATAAATTATTTTATATATTATAATTCTTAATATTATAATATTGAATATTATTATTATCAATATTATCAATATTATTATCAATATTATTATCAATATTATTATTATTATTATTATTATTATTATTATTATTATTATTATTATTATTATTATTATTATTATTATTATTATTATTATTGATTGGATGTGGGTTTTCTGTACACTGTGAAAGAGGGTTTAGTAGTATGGTCTGAAATTATAAGAGTATCTAGAAAAGGGATAGTATTGTGGTTAGAGGTTATCTCCATGGTGAATGTATGTCAGTGTGTAGGGTGTTGTTGTAGTTGAGGATGTGTGTGTACAGAAAACCCACATCCAATCCTTCCTACATACGATTGGTATTCGCTCACAACAAAGCAACACAAAAAAGTAATCTTCATCTAACATTTTTAATAGAAACTTCTTTCCCTGCAACTCTTACATACAGAAAACTCAACTTACATAAAAAACACCTTTTTAAAAAATTAAAATTCCTATTTTTATTATAAACGAATATATCAAAGAAGGAAAAATATTTATACTCACAAACTCAAGACAACAACAGGAAGCTTACAACTTTACAAACGAAGTGACACCATAAAAAACATTTTTAAACCCAAACACATACGTTCGATCTCCAAAACAATATTTTTTATTCAAGAAAGAATTAAAATCCAAATCAAAAATCTAGCAACCCCCCTGTTTAACAAATCCCCTGCAACACTGCAATAGTAATTACGTGGGCGAAACTATAGACTTACAGCGAGGAAAAAAACAACACATAACATAGCCTCGATAACATTAATGCAAATTCGCTCTTTACTACATAATAGATTAACCATAAAAACATCAAAATCCATCTAAATATGAAAACATTAGAAATATCAAAAATACAATAATAAAGAACAAATCTCGGAAGCCTTGTGCTCACATCTTCCCCAATTACAACAGAAATCTCTGGAGAGGTGCATGATCGTACAATACGATTCAAGTTAATGAATTTATGAAACTCTTCACGCTTTTTCTACAAAGTGCTGCTTTTATTCGAACCAACCAAGCCGATCAATAAAGTTATTTATATTTCAAATATTAAAATCAGTTTTTTGCTTTTATTGTGAATTCAGATAGACTTGAAAAAGGTTATTGTAACGAAAGTTCGTCTAATGTTTATCATTTTAATGTTTTTAAATAATTATAAATGTGTTATAATAAAGAAGTATAATGTGTAATATAATCCTCAAAGCAACTTAGGGTATTCAATTGATAGAGAATAATGATGAATATAGCGGAGTAATGAGCTTAAATCTCTCTCGTTCAAATATATTATTATATATAGTATAGTTATATATTAGATAAAAAAAATGTTATATTATTAGTTAATTATTATTTATAATATTATATATATTTATATATATTATATATATATATATATATATAATATATATATATATAATATAGATAATAATATAAATAATTATACAAAATGTACAGGGTTGGGAATTTTTTTGATTTTTTTTTTAGAAAAAATTCGAATTTTTTTTTTATTTTTTTTTTTATTTTTGTTGATTTTTGATTTTGTTTGATTTTTTGATTTTTGATTTTTTCAGATTTTTTTGCCTTTCAAGCGAACATATATATATATATATATATATTATATAATATATAATATATATATAATATATAATATATTTTTAATTAATAATATACTATTATATATATTATAATATATATTATAATATATATATATATTAAACATAAAAGACGCAGATCGCATGTAGACGTGTCCCTCATACCGCATAAAATTAAGAATATAATGATTAAATGTTTTTAATAAACTATATGTAATTAAGAATAGTAATATAATTAAGACAATCATGTCACACAAAACGTCCCAGTCAACCACAAATATAATTATAAATATACTAAAAGCCGCATTGGCCCCTCTAAAATTTCCCAAAAATCCAATTATAATAAAAATAAGAAAATAATTTCAGGATGAAGGGTATTTTTCAGCATATTTCAATCATGTAACTATACCAATAATATTCCATAAAAATATATTAGATAAAGACCCCTCTAGATTATCTCAGTGAACTCATAAATAAATAGAATAATACTTAAGAAGCAGCATGGTCCTTTTTAGGCACTGTCCCGTCAGCCAATAAACCATTAAGTTTAAGAAGCCGCAGTTGGCCCCTCTAATGATGTCCCAGTAATCGCCATAAATAAATAATTACATAAGCGATTTGTTTTAAAAAATATGATTACCTAAAACAATATCCCAATCACTATAATTAATTAATAATTAAAAAAAATAATAATTAAGAAGGCGCACAATTGATTCCTGCTAGATGTCCCAGTTACTGCAAAAAGCAAATAAAAATACATATCTTAAGAAGCTCGCGATGAGTCTCCTTTTTTAGAGCTTTCCCCAGTCAACTCAATAAAATTCTAATGATAATTGAGTAAGGATAAAATCCTCGCATTGTCCCTCGTAGAAAGTCTCCATCACACCCATAAAAAATTTAGAATTAAGAAAAAATGTTAAAATTAAATAAATAACTGCTAATTC
>JABUQX010076183.1:0-35000 GCA_015478945.1 Trachelipus rathkii
CAACGCTGCGTTCAGTCAGATTTGATTAACCGTTTTATTATCAGTAAAAACGCTTTCGCGTTTTCGTGCGCCCTTCAATATATATATATATATATATATATATATATATATATATATATATTATTTATTTTTTATTTATTATTAACACATATACTCTTAATCTTGAGGTAATTGGTCAGGGAAAGTATTTGTATGGTTTCTGACAAAGTGGATGGTGCAGAAATATTTAGGCCAGATAGCAAGCCCTGCTTCAGCGTGACGTAGTCGGAATGCTTGCCACCGTAAGGCGTGGGTTTGCATCCTAGTACGCGGCTTTTCCAATGCGAGAAGCATGAGAAGAGTGATTTGTTTGTGACTTGACTGTTCTGTTGTATGTGCTGGCTATGGTTGTGATGTGTGTATTGAGATTAGTGCAATACACTATGCCATAAACTGCAATACGTAAATATTGCAGAAAATCTACTAACAACAAATTTTTGGTGTCCATTCACGTTGTGGTAGTTCAGCAAAATGTAAACCCGCACCACCCAAACTTACAAACAATTGGATCGTATAGTGATACGAATACTAAATCTAATTCATTGCGTTGTGTCAAAACTTAATAAATTTTACTCTAACTAATCTATCTAATGAGCAAACAACTGACACAAGAATTTTAAGTTCAAAAACTAAAAGCCAAAAATGAATCTGAATGCAAACCTATAAACTCTCAAAATAAATCTGAATTTCAAAAACTGTTACTCCTGAAATAAATCGGAAGTTCAAAACTATCAACCTCAAAATAAATCTGAAACAAACTATCACTTTCCAAATAAATCTGACAGCTAAAATCACCAATAGTGACTAAGTTCAAATCTGAAACTCAGTAAATCTGAAACTCATTAAATCCGAAACTTAAACAAATCTTAAACTTAAACAAATCTGGAACGAAGTAAATCCGAAACTAAACAAATCTGAAACTTAAACAAATCTGAAACTAAAGAAATCTGAAACTAAATATTTTTTCACGATGGACAGTAATGTCAATTTTCTCATAACATGTATCATTAAAATAACTGTCACACTATAAATTTCAAAGTGTCAACGATGTAACTGCGAGATCGTATTCAATTGTAGTATGCAAAACCATATATCAACGGTAGTCTGCAACTCAATGCAACTTACACACTTTCCAAGTTTCAACATAAAAGCCGACTAGTTAAAATAAATCCTTAGAAATTTCAAAAATAAAAGTCTACTGAATAAATAAACACTTCAGAATTTTCAAAATAAAAGCTTGCTAAATAAAATAAGTACTTTTCTAACGTTTATTTTATATGTACATTATAATATACTTTCAATTCATATGTACATCGGAATATGCTTCAATTCAAAATACTTGCACAATCCGTATTTCAATTTATTAAAAAATATACAAACTGTCTTGAACTGAACAATCTTTATTTTCAAAAATAGTATTAACTTTGCCACATGAATATTCCTAACTTACTAACGAAATGTTATTACACTAATTTCAAATTCAGTTACTGAAAAATAAATATATAACTGACCTACCAATTTACTGTTAAGTAACATTTTTTCAGAAAGCTCACAATTTATAGTCTAATAATCTATTCAAAATTCAAATATCAAATACTAATTATTGTTTCAGTCAACGAAATATTTTACTGACCTACCAAATATTGTTAAGTAACTTTCCATTATACAAAGTAAAATCATAACTTAATATATCAACTAAGAATTTTTAAAGTGCTACTATTTATCTTACAGTACAACTTTGCTTTAAATGGTCAAACTGAAACAAACATAATTATCCTGATGATCACTGCCATAGGCTATTGCTCTTGGTAACTTATCTTCGTACAAATTTCGAAAAGCTAATGCAAATAAATATCTGTACTTGGCTAACGCTCAATAAGTTTCACTCACACGTAATTAATTCAGAAATATAAACAAATCATATTACCTTTCTCCAATATTGAAGTCTGTAAACGAATCAAAAATCCCTATTCTAAGCTATTTAGATTTACAATACTATAATTATCTCGGTTTATTCCTATCAATATTTACAATCAAAAACAAAACAAATCAAAGTTTCAAAGTTTTTACAAAAATATTCTAAGTTTTTTAACACTGATGCTTGCACGCATCCAGCTAATCCTATCAGCTCAATGACCAGACAGTAAGTTTTTCAACCACTAACTAACAAATTCAAAAAACTAACAAATATCGAACGAATATCAAGTCACAAAACTAACTGAACGAATACAGAGTTACAAGCAAAGCTAATCCGAATGCTACAAAAGCCAAAAGTCGAGTGAACACTTTATCGCTCTCTCCTCACGATATTGATTTTTCATGCGTGATGTCATTTCACTGTTGCCATATTTTTATGTCCAATATTTCCAGGGTGAATTTTTAGTTCACTTTGGTTTTCCAAACTATAATTTTTAGAGAAAACACATAGAGATTAGTAACATATATATACATTTCAATATTTTATACTTCGTTAAAATATTTTTCGAAAACGTATTTACATAAATTTCGGCTTACTTTTATATTTTTTATACTTTAATTCATTCTTGCATTTAGCTACTTGCGTTTTCATTTTCTCGTGTGTGGCCACACTCAAATACACACACACACACACACACACACACACATATATATATATATATATATATATATATATATATATATATATATATATATATATATATATATATATATATATATATATATATATATATATATATATATACCGGTATATATATTTTTTTTTTCTTTATTTACCAATTTTCTTTATTTACAAATATATTATTTCTACAAGACTACTTTAATTTTAATTTTCTTTAAATAACTCTATATTTACAAAATCTCCTTTATTTTATTTCTAAGGCCCTAACTTTAATTTCTTAAGGTAAACAAAAATCTTTTCCATTATATTTACAAAACCTTATTTTACTTTAATTTTATCAATATATATACAAAACTTTAACATGCTCAGTTAGTTACCTCAGGGTCCTTCAAAATCATCAAACTGCTATTTTTTACCTGCGGTAAGGCCTAATCTTGTTGGTGGCTTCAGCCTGGCCCCTATAATAACGTGGCCAAACCCATACTGAGAGGGAATCCTGTTCTTAACCCTTTAAGTCCTAAGCGGTCACTGGTGACCGCTTTTTTGTGATTGATATTATTGGACAAAATTTATCGATTTTTGCGATTTTTTTTTTATAAATCTACTAAAAGTATCGATTTATATCTATATAATATCTCATACTGCCCAAAATTGAGTCGGTATTCTTTCAGGCATGGCGAGAAGTGGGTGTTTTAGGCTCTCTCCTCAAAATTTGATTTTGTGCGTGAATAGTAATTTTTATTCTTTATTTTATACTTATTAAAAGTTTTTTTTACGTGTGTTTGTTCATATTGTTATGTAGGAAAAATGTGAAAAAAGAAATACGTATTCTTGTAAATTTTCGTAAAAATAAACCTATTGCTGCTCAAACGTACTTGAAAATCATGCGGTCACCGGTGACCGCTTCGGACTACGAGGCTACTAGTTTTGCCAAACTCAAAAAATTTTGATTTTTTTTTTTTTACAATTTTATTACGTTTATATATATATATATATATATATATATATATATATATATATATATATATATATATATATATATATATATATATATATATATATATATATATATATATATATATATATATATATTGAAAATCATGCAGTCACGAGGCTTCTAGTTTAGCCAAAATCAAAAATTTTGAATTTTTTTACAATTTTATTACGCTTATATATATATATATATATATATATAGTGATAGTATATATATATATATATATATATATATATATATATATATATAAGTATATATATATATATGCTGGTGTCTTGGTTGAAAGAGTGCTTCAAAAAAAATTAATTTTCTCTCTCTCTCTCTCTCTCTCTCTCTGCAGTCTAAATGGCAAGCACGCATACAAACAGACATATATATATATATATATATATATATATATATATATATATATATATATATATATATATATATATATAGTACATATATTTACAGACAAGTGTGTTATTTATATAACATTCTGAAGTACGGTATACTTTTGTGCTGGTTCCCAATAAAGAATTGCAAGATATCTTTTGATAACTGGTTCTCGTCCATGGATTTGGCAGGTGTTTTGAGGGAGAAGGGATTCTCTTTGCATCAACTGTGAGCCCAAATCGACTAAAAGGAATCACATTCAAGGATGAAAAAGATCTGAAGAGAGAGGGAAAGGGAAGCTATGATGATTGGGTTGATAGAGTTACTGATTGTGTTATACGTTGGTATGATAACAAGTCGGTACACCTATTTTCCAATTATGCTGGTATTGAACCACACGATAGGTGCCGCAGGTTGGAAGCTAAGGAAAACAAATATGTTGATATTGAGAGGCCATTTGTTGTTTAGGAATACAACAAGTACATGGGCGGAGCTGATCTGGCGGATATGCTCATTGAGTTATACCGGATCAACTTCAAGTCCTGAAAATGGTACACTCGTATCTTTTATTATTTGTTGGACCTTAGCGTTGTCAATGCCTGGCTGTTTTACCGGAGGGTCCATGTGAGCAAAGGTCTCCTCAAAAAGAACATGCCACTAGTCGATTTCAAAACGGACATAGCGCATGGCTTATGAATTGTAGGAGTAGTGGCACCTCGTAAGGAAGACCTTTCGAAAGCCGTGGGGCCGGGCTGGGGCCAGAGCAATGGCAGAACGAAAACAGAGAATATGCTCCCGCACAATCTGTCATGCATGACAACCTTTCCCACTGGCCAGTGTTTACAGAGGGGAGGAAAACTTGCAAACTTTGCAAAAAGCTCTGATGTCAGTCATTTGCAAAAAATGCAAAGTTCATCTTTGCCTCCTCCCTGGGCAACAAAATACCACATGCTTTGTTCAATATCATAAGCATTAGTCTAGTCTTGTTTTACCCTCTCTCTACCTATACCTCTTCTATATATGTTTTATATTATATATATATATAGCATAGTTAGTTATATATATATATATATATATATATATAGTTATATATATATATATATATATATATATATATATATATATAAAAAGAAATTATATATATGAAAAGAAAAATATATATATATATATATATATATATATATATATATATATATATATAAGCATATATATATATATGTATATATATATATATATATATATATATATATATATATATATATAGTTATATATATATCATTATATATATATATATATATATATATATATATATATATATATATATATATATATATATATATATATATATATATATATATATATATATATATATATATATATATATATATATATATATATCATGATTTTTTATATTTTCATATTTCATATGTACAAATTATTTTTATATAAAAATTGAAAAACTATACATTATTCTATTTATTTATACCTAATTTGTATGTTTTAGTTAGTAATTTACAGTATTATAGCAAAATTATTGCTAGAGTGCCAAAAATTTTAAAATATACTCTTAAGTCCTGAACGGTCACCGGTGACCGTTTTTATTTTGGCACTAAAAATGTAATTTTTTTTTTTCAAAAACAGTTCTAATGTTTTATTAGGGTCCTATTCACCTTGAATTTGCAAGGAAATAATTTTCGTACAATTTTTTCATAATTCAGGACTTAAAGGGTTAAGGTGAGCCAAAAAGCTCTCCTTAACCCACTGAGCCAAACGTGAACTCATATATATATATATATATATATATATATATATATATATATATATATATATATATATATATATATATATATATATATATATATATATATATATATATATTAAAATCAATTTCAAAAAACGCAAAATGTTTGGTATTAGTAAAATTTTACAGATACTGATACTACTACTCACAAAATTACCAATACTGATACTTCAAAAATTGACTGATACCGATAACATGGTATCGGTGCATCACTTATATATATACCGTAAAACGGGGGAAATGGGCCAAAATTTAGGCTTTTTTTGTGTGTGTGAAGTGAAAAATCGAAATTTTCAGTTACATCCATATGTAAATGTTTTTTCTCAAATTTAAACCTTCCTTAATGTTAAACCATGACGAAAATATTAAAAATTTTAACTTAAATATTTTTAGTAAATTTTTGAAAAATGCAAGTGGCCAAAAATTGAAATGGGGGAAAGTGAGTCACTCTGCTGGGGGATAATAGGACATTGAATATTATTTCTCTAATGATTGTACATGACAAAAATACAGTGGTAGCAACACTTATACAAAAGATAACTCACCCGATGTTTCCTTGTTGTTCAAACTTCTTAATGACAATGTGAAATATAACTTTCTTTACTATTAAATATTCACGTGATACTTATGTTGTTCTTAATATTAGTTATTTGTGGTACCCTATACCATCAATGGTATACAATTGTACAATGTCTTCAAGGCAACAACTCACATACAAAAATGGTCCTTACCGAAAAAGTGCACCTTACTGTAACAGGGGTACTTACGAGTAGTTACCTTACGGGGGGAATTGTCACGACAACTAGGGTAACCACATTACAACACTGCACTCATGTTAAACTACTTTTACTTAGAGATCAAAAGTTCATCTCTACACTTTACAAATACTATATTAGTTACTGCAAAATAAAAGATAAATAAATAACTAAAATAAACAAAGGAACATTGGGTTTGTTGCTACTGCCGACTTGGTCAACAAGGTACTTAAAGGAAACTCCACACGTCCATAGTCATCACTCCTTCCATTGTTCACCCATACATCAAGGAAAGTAGAAAGGAGAAGGACATCACACACATTCTAGGAAAAGAGACAAACACAAATTTATCAATCTTATACCTTTCTCTCCCCACCTTTCACTTGTACAAAAAACGTACCACTTTACACAACACAAAATGTAACACACCACAACACTACACCACAACCACTTCTCACTCACATACTTTACAATACATCCCCTCTACACTACTACCACTATTACTACTACGACCACTACTACTACCACTACTACTCTACTACTAATACTCTACTACTAATACTACTACTACATACACACACTAAAACTAACACACTACTTCACTCTGGATCAGACAAATCTGAATCACGATTATACCCATACCTCATCAATAAACTCTACCACTTTCTAACACTTCCCCTTCACTCTTATCACTAGACAAGTACTCATCAATTCTCTCCATCCAAGCACAATATCTCTCACCTTTTCTACGTCTCATCCACTCTTTTACTTTAGCACTACGCTCAACTTTCTTACTTTTCTTTGCCACTTTTACTTTCTTCACTTTTGCTCTCACTCCACCTTTTTCTACACTTACTGCTGTACCCTGGTTCAGCACTGCTGAATCACAACACTTCAACTTCACATCTACAACACTCACCACACTTTCTCCTTCTACTTTTTCTACTTTTACCTCTTCATTACTCTCATTACTCACAAAGCTGTCAACACTTACTTCCTTCACAGTGTTCTTTTCATCACCTACCTTCTCACTCATCCACACCCTTCCCGGGACCACTATTTTCTCACCACTCTCTCCCATACTCATGTCATCGTCAGTATCACTACAACACTTAAAAGGATTTCCACCCAAAATCGCACACATGTCATCGAAATCCTCATCACCACTACTTTTATAAACACACTTACCTCTCCCCATTCCACCATACCTTACTTGTCTCCCAACACTACCACTTTTACTACTGACTACTTCTTCCTTTTTCACCACACTTGTACCTACTTGTCTTTCAACACTATCACTTTTACTACTTTCTACTGCAACATTCTGCACCACACTTATACCTTCTTTCTTCTTTCCACACATCTCACTATAATCTCCATACACATCACAATCTCTCCACAAATGTTTATCAGATCTACATAAGTCACATCTCTTTCTTCTCCACACACTTTCTTCACTATTTTTCCTTACTATTTCACCATAGAAAATCATGTCAACAACATTGTTACCACCACCTACTGCACCACCTTCTACATTTTCCACTACTCTACCTCTACTAACACCAACACCACTAGCATAATCCCTACTTCCACCACCATAAACACCTCTACCTCTACCTCTTGACGGACATTTATACGCATAATGAAATTTTGACCTACAAATATTACATTCACTTACTACCCCATTCTTGTCTTTCACGTTCAACAACTGACCATTAACCCACTCTTCACTTCTGGGCCCAGGCACACGTTGACTTGAATACCAACTCTTCTCACCACTCTCATCTACATCACTTCTGTTCGCTCTTTCACTTTTTCTGCCGAAACCTTCACATATTAATCAGAGCATCACGAAAAGTATGAAACACCCACTCATCCTTACCACAATACGCTAACACCATTTGCCTTTGATTCTCACTTACATTTGCTCCCTCAAGTAGATGAACACATTTCATGTCTTCACCCAAATCCACTTTACCAACAATCTTACACCTTCTCTCAATCACCTCATACCTATTCGCATATTCTCTCATAGATTCACCATCCTTTCTTTTAATATAGAAATACTCGCATAACTTATCATATCTATCCCTTTGCTCTCTTTCGCATACCATTCATCCAACCTTCGCAATATTTCATCCATGCCTTCTTTTTTACCTAACGATTCCCAATCCACCATCCACACACACTCATAAGCCTTTGCACACAAACCAAACAAAATCTCACCTGCTGGTTGCTCAAATTCGTCACCACAGATTTTGAACCACAACTTGACCTTACTCTTCCACACATCATACTCATCCGCATTTAAATCACCTTTAAACTCCGGACATGCTCTACGCACCCTCTTTTCTACAACCACTTCCACTTTCTTTTCACCACCAGTACCACTACCATCATCTTCCTTTCCCATCTTTTACCACTACAACCACTACACACCTCAAAGCAAACCCAAACAACAAGGAACACTACCTTCTCGTTGCACAACTTCACACACAACACTACCAGAGCAGAAGCGTAACTACGCTCTGCTACCACTGACAAAAATACAGTGGTAGCAACACATATACAAAAGATAACTCACCCGATGTTTCCTTGTTGTTCAGACTTCTTAATGACAATGTGAAATAAAACTTTCTTATCTATTAAGTATTCAAGTGATACTTATGTTGTTCTTAATATTAGTTATTTGTGGTACCCTATACCATCAATGGTATACAATTGTACAATGTCTACAAGGCAACAACTCACGTACAAAAATGGTCCTTACCGAAAAGGTGCACCTTACTGTAACAGGGGTACTTACGAGTAGTTACCTTACGGGGGGAATTGTCACGACAACTAGGGTAACCACATTACAACACTGCACTCATGTTAAACTACTTTTACTTAGAGATCAAAAGTTCATCTCTACACTTTACAAATACTATATTAGTTACTGCAAAATAAAAGATAAATAAATAACTAAAATAAACAAAGGAACATTGGGTTTATTGCTACTGCCGACTTGGTCAACAAGGTTCTTAAAGGAAACTCCACACATCCATCGTCATCACTTCTTCCATTGTTCACCCATACGTCAAGGAAAGTAGAAAGGAGAAGGACATCACACACATTCTAGGAAAAGAGACAAACACAAATTTATCAGTACATTAGTATTTTTATTAATATATAAATTTAAAACAAGTATTAAAGGTGTTGTAAAATTAATTTGGGTAGGGAAAAACAAGTCTAACTTGTATTTTATTATTTTTAAACATATATATTTGTAGAAAAGTATAATATTTTATTTACATAAATTTTTCATATATTGCTTTTAAAACACTTATTATTATTAAAAAAAAAAAAGTTATTATTTTATACTAATTAAACAAATTATTTTACAAAAAAATTACTTTTTTTCCATGCTAAGGAGTATTAGCTGTTCTGTGAGACACCTCTCCTCACAACTCAGAAAGACTGTACCTCAACAACTTCTTCCAGGGTTTTGAATTTCACCTCTTATCCTTCTTGAAAGGGTTTCATATGGCAGATTGTATCTTCTGGTGGTATCGCGGATACCTGCACCCTCTTCAACATCAATAATAGCCTGTAAGATGTCTTCTTAGGTGTACATAAGTCACCTGACACCTACCTTCTTTTGGTACCGGTACTTTCTGGGCATCTGCAGAGAGGAAATAGGCTATGCTGTCAATTGATTATCAAATTAATATAGGTAATAGATAAACAATAAAGGGAAAATATTATTAAAAACAATAAAAAAAAAAAGGTTATTTATAGTTGAAGATATAGTGACTCATTTTACCCCAAAAGTAAAAACCTAAAATATTTTACAAACTAACATAAAAATGTACAATTATTTAGATGAAAACTCTTACCTTTATACACTGTTCTTTATGGTGTTAATTGGAATTTTCGAAAGCTTCACTCTTCAAGATTCTGGAAGTCTTACAATTTTTTTTGAAAATTTAAAAATTAAATTTTTGAAAAGGGGGGAAATTTTTTTGTTATAATTGTCATTTATTTAATTAAATAACTACAAAATAATTTAATATAATTATTAAACTAACTAAAAATCATAATTGGATACTCCTAATGGTTTCCATTATTGAAATATATTAAATATTACAAACTGACTCATTTTACCCCTTGAGGCCCATTTCCCCCTGTTTATGGTATATATATATATATATATAATATATATATATATTCATCTTTTTTATATATATATATATATATATATATATATATATATATATATATATATATATATATATATATAATTTTATATATATGTTATATATATATATATATATATATATATATATAGCAAAGAAGGTTGTTATATATATAAATAAGAGTATATTATATATATATATATATATATAGCAGCAGCAGCAAGAAAGAGTATATGCTATAGCAGCATAGTTAGTATATATATATATATATATATATATATATATATATATATATATATATATATATATATATATATATATACACTCTTTCATTCAGCCTTTTAATAAGGTTTTGCTTACAAAGCTAAAAAAAGAGGGACTGTTTTAGTGGGTTTAAAGTCTCAAGTTTGATGTAATAGTTTTATACATCAACAATTCATTAGATCATTCATTGCAGCCATGAAATTTATTTTATAAAATATTTTTTATCTGTTTCAGCAATATAGAAAATTGGCAAAGGAATATCACCCAGATAAGAATCCTGCTGCTGGTGACAAATTTAAGGAGATTTCATTTGCTTATGAAATATTGTCTGACCCCAAGAAGAGGGATATCTATGATAAATTTGGTTTAAAAGGGCTTCAAGTATGTATTTCCTTCATTCTAATTACACATTAAAGTAGCCTGATATATATGCTTACTCTTCTTTGAAAAAAGTTTGAAGTAACTTATATATTAACCATTTTAAAGTATAAATTATAGTTTCATTAGATAGTACCGGTTGATTAAACTAAAATTGAAAAAAAAAATTTAAATTGTTTTCAATTCAAATTCTTAATTTTCTGCTAAATCTTGTAGCACATATGGTTAGGGTTGGGATTAAAAAAAAAACATGTTCGTTTTTTTTAAAAAAAAAAAAAAGACGTTTTAAAAAAAAAAAAACCAAAGGCCAAAATTTTTTTTTGTTTGTTTTTTTTTAAAATACTTTTTTTTTTCATATATATATATATATATATATATATATATATATATATATATATATATATATATATATATATATATAGTTTATATATATATATTAAGTATATATATATATAAGTAGTTAAGAAGAAGAGTTATATATATATATATATATATATATATATATATATATATATATATATATATATATATATATATATATATATATATATATATATATATATATATATCAAGTCTTTTTAGGGTATTTAGCATTAAAATACAGTAAATATAATATGTTAAAAGTGGTATGCAACATATAAAGTAGAGTTTAGTACTTAGTAAAGTTTTATTTTTGCTCGGCATATAATTGTTACATTTCACATGATCTGATTATTATTATTATTATTATTATCATCAGGGATGGGGAGTCGAGCGTTTTCAGGGGGTAAGGAGTCAGAGTCCTGGGAGTCGATTTCCAAAAGTTGGGAGTCAATTCTAAAAATGACTCCTTTCTGACTGCCAAAAAAAATTTTAAATAAACTTTTAAGACAAAAATTTTCAAAAATATATATATATATATATATATATATATATATATATATATATATATATATATATATATATATATATATATATATATACACAGGCCCGCATTTAACTACTCTAGCACCCATGGGCCCAAAAATATTTTACGCCCTTTACATATATATATATACTGTATATATATATAGTTATTATATATATATATATATATATATATATATATATATATATATATATATATATATATAGCATATATATATATATATATATATATATATATATATATATATATATATATATTTTTATATATATATATATATATATATATATATTATATATATATATATATTTATTATATATATAGCAGCATATATATATATATATATATATATATATATATATATATATATATATATATCTCTTTATATATATATATATATATATATATATATATATATCAATACTTACATTATTACATCTACATGTCAAATTAATGATTCATTACAGGTTTTCGTCTTGCCTTTTCATTAGCAAATTTGTCAATAATATCTTCGTAATCTAACTTTACGGGAATCATTTTCAATAGCAAGTACAGCAAGATGAACTAAACGCTGCTTGACTGGGACGAACGTGAATAATTTTTAACCCTTCTAAGTGTGGAGAATGATTTCAGCTGAGCAGTTTGTCACAGGAGTACATAAAAATAATTTTTTAAAGCAATATTCAGATTTGATATATATCATGAAGGCTTTTGTTATATAAATATTTGTTTAATTGGGACAAGGTTTGACTGCTATTACCTTCTTCTAAAAGCAAACATTTTAAATGAAGGCATTCTGAACTTAAACCTTCCAAGTCAAATCGATAGATTTTTTGTAATAACTTAGCTGATTTATGAATGTCGCCTGGGTTTTCAGTGAGATTTGATAAGAATAAAAATTGGTCTGAAAATTCGCTGTATGCAAACTTGCCTATTTAATTCTGTTGCCAGTTTATCTAGTATAGTATTGAAGCTTGCTTGAAGGATGATATATATATATTTGATAATTTTCTTCTTTCTCAGATCTTGTAGTTTAGATACATTCTTGATGTCTTTTTGTGTAAAGATTTTCAATTTTTTTGCACAATTTTCGTAGGTTTCTAATGAACTTCTAATTTCATTAACTAAGTTACACAGAGTTATACAAATTAATAACGGTGGCCACATCCATATCTTCAGATTGCAATTTTTTATTTACAAAATCAAATCTTTCAAGTATTGGTTCCCATATTACAGACATAAAGAGTATTTCATAGGAACTCAATTTCTTCAAAATTCCCTTTGCCTCCTGCTGAATGACTGGTCTCTCATTTTTATCTTCAGATATAGAGTTTAAAGCCTTAACAATAGCTTCCAAACCTTTGTTTAGACTTTTACAAGCTTCTGCTCGAGCTGACCACCTTGTCCCACATAGTGTTTTGACAGTATATTCTTTTAATAAAGATTCTAAGATACCCTAACGATGCGTAGAGCCCGAGAAAAAATTATAAAGATTCTGAAGCAAAGCAAAAAAAGAAATCGCCTGTTTACAACATGTGACAGCGCTAGATCCCACTAAATTAAAGGAATGAGCTGAACATGGTATGAAATATGCTAGATGGTTGACCTCTTTAATTCTTGTTTGCAGACCAGAATATATTTCTGACATATTAGGAGCATTATCATACGTTTGACCCCGACAACTGCTTATGTCTAATTCATTTGCTTTGAGAAATCTCATCACTGTTTCCGCTAGTTCTTTACCTGTATGACCAGGATTTTTAATAAATCCTAAAAGCGTTCTTTGGGCGTACATTTGCCAACATATCTGATGATAAAACTCAGTTGATCTTTATGAGTAATGTCTAGAGTGGAATCAACAATTTCTTTCACTATTTCACTGATTCACCTTTCTTTCAAGCCATAATTTGGATAAGTTCTTCGTAGTGATATGATAAATAAGAAGTGCTTCTTTGCCAGAATTTTGACATTGAGGATAGGTGATTTTGTAAAAAAGGTCAAATTCTGCAATAAGTTCCAGACACATCATAAAATTTCCATTTTGAACAGAGCCAGCTATTTCATCATCGCCTCGGAATGGTAACCCCCGTGAGGAAAGTTTCTTAATAACAGCAATAAGTCTTTGTAGTACATTTCTCCAATATTTTACTTCTTCTTCTAATTGAGAGGACAGCTGCTTGTCAACTCTACATAATGAATTACTTAGTCTCTTCAGCATCAACATACAATCACGATGGCGAACGGAATTTTCATGTTCAGTCAATCTTGTATTGCCATGCTTCCAATCGTTAAATCCTTCTGTTACAAACTGAGATACAACACCGCCTCCAAAAAGTTTACAAGGACCACAAAAGACGCATCCTTGACTGTTAGAGTACACTAAATAGTCACGTTTCACAACATCTCCATTCAAAAGTTTTCGTTCAAACAAGGATTTTGTTAAAAATCTACTTTTATCTGGATAAATTCTCTTAGAATTAAAAAAATCTATGTCTGAATTTTGATTAATCCCATTTTTTGCAAAGTTGTCTCGCGTGCCTCACTAACCTTCCAATAAAATGGATCATCGCTTGGTATAAAGATTTCTTTGTCTTGTGCTTCGTCTACCTGGTCACTATTCTCGACAGTAACGTAAGAAGCGTCGATGCATATGTTTCACGACTACCGTTATCATTATCATCAATGACTTTTGAAATTACTTCAGATTCATCCGCACCTCACGACAGATTCATTTTGGGAAGCCAGGATAAAGAATGAGTCTACTCTTGGTATTTTAGATAACATTTCATTTTCCTTTCTCCTTTTCACTTCTGCTATTTGAATTTTGAGCATTTTCAAGCCTTTTATAAAAATATTAAAATAATTAGAAAACAAGGCCAAAATAAAGCATAAATTACCAATATGGCAAACCTGAAACCAATGTTGACAGACACTTTTTTTCAGCAAACCTGCAAGGAAAGGGGAAAAAGTTGCCAGATACTATTTCTGAAAACTTGCAGGAATATTATATATATATATATATATATATATATATATATATATATAAAAATATATATATATATATATTTTAACAGTTTTTTTTATTTAAAAATTTATTTACATATATATATATATATATATATATATATATATATATATATATATATATATATATATATATATCACTACAAATACAACATATAAGTTTTTTAAAAAAATATTCCGCCCTCCAGAATTTTTGCCACCCTGGGCCCGGGCCCATGTGGCCCATGCTTATAAATATGGCTATATATATATATATATATATATATATATATATATATATATATATATATATATATATATATATATATATATATATATATATATATATATATATAACCGTATTAATAGTTAATAGTCAATATTTAGGCCTAGAAGGGGTATTGGTAATACTGCATAATTTAAAACATCTTTAATATACATAAAAAGAAGTAATTATAAAAAAAAGCATAAAAAACATTTTGTTTTTTAAAAATTTTTTTAAAAAAACAAAAATTCAGTTTTGGAATCCACAGAGAGAGAGAGAGAAAGTATAGTTTTTTTCATATATATATATATATATATATATATATATATATATATATATATATATATATATATATATATATATATATATATATATATATAGGTATATATATGAAATAATGAGTCAAAGGAGATTTTACTCTCCATCAGCGAGATTCGAAACTGGACTCTGCGTCGCTGAGTTAACAGTGACCGGGCGCTCTAACCACTAGACTATCCACGCTCCCAAAAAAGAACGTTTCAAGAATAGTTTTTAAAGTTTCCGGTGTAAGGGTGAGCTCACCCTTGGCATATCTGCGACTCTGAATTTCAAAACATTTATTATAAAATTTAAGGAATTGAGTAAATTAGATTAGTTGTAAGAATATACTTGGGTTTATTTTTATTTTTGCACACTGGGTAATTGTGGTAAAGTGTGCAGTTCATTATGTGTTTAGCTTTATGGTTTATTATATATATTTATGATTATTTCAATTAATTTATGTCCTAATTATTTTTTTTATTTATTTGTGTGTCATGTATTTGTGTATGTGCCATACCCAAATATATGTCACATGTATTACAAGTATTTATCATTTCAGCGCTCTTAGCTTTTTCATAAACATAGTTATTAAAGTCAGATAGGCAGGGACATTTTACATGTCAGACAATCAATGTTAAATTCGTTGTGGATGTGCCTTCCTGTTGTTATCACAATTTCTTAGAAATCATAAATTATTGATTGTATAAGGTAAAAAACACATTTTTTTATTATTATTATTCTTATTATTATTATTATTATTATTATTATTTTTATTATTATTATTATTATTATTATTATTATTATATGTCTTATTTAATAATGGTTATTTGTTACAGACAGAACTTACGTTCCTGTCCTCTAGTCTAATAAATCGCAGAACCTGTTCCAAACTTAATTGGGGTAGGTTCTTTATCATCCATTAATGTTCAAATGCTCATTTACCAATTTGTATAATTTAATCTAATCATTATGAGAATCTTATTAAATGTTACACTGTTTATTTAAACAGACAACCGGGGCTGGGTGCCCATAGATCATAATTAAGGACTAGACGCAAACCGGGGTTGGGATAAACACCAACTTCTCTTTACTTCGGGAGCTGAGGCTCCATAATCAATCATAAATTGCAAACTGTTGGTTACCATAATATCAACTCTTTCAAATTATATCAGAGATAACTTAGGATTGCTACGATACAAATCAAATATAAGTATAAGCGTTCTTATTATAACTATTACTTTGTCTTAGTCAAATATAACATACCGAGCCGGGATTAGTGGGGTAGATAGTATCAAATTGTATAATTAATCTGCTCTCTCTTGTCATGGTTGTTATAATATCTATTAATTATTGTACATAAAATTTAGTCTTAAGATATTTGTTTTTTTTTAGGACATTCAGAAACCATCGTCAACCTGTATAAGCTTGATCTCGGTTGTGAATGTCTCTTGTATATTGTACTATCATATATAATCAGTCATTGTATTCATAGTATTGCTAGGCCCATACTGTATTAATATACTGTTTGGTTACTTGTTAATATTTAATCTTTTATGATATACTGTATAGTTGACCTTACTTTAATTCTCAATTAATCTTTAAATAAACTTTATACTTTGTTCTTTAGACTCAGTTTAATCCACCATTTCTTAAAACTTCTTATTCTCTCTCTCATCCTTCTATCTATCTTTGTTATATATTAGATGAATGTTACCAATTAACAGCTGCCATGCGCTTTAAGGTGTGGTCCCTGTTGACATTTTGACTCTGGGAGATTAAACCCTAAGCTCCTATCCGGGATACTAATAGGAGCACTATCGTTGCTCGTGATTTGTGAGGCTAGGAAGTGGGGATCACTTGCGCAGAGGGCGACCACATTGCGGGTCAATTCATTCTCCCACCCTTGTTTTTATTTCATCATCAATTGCCCTGTAATGGGTTGCTTTAAATTAAATTCACAAGCGTGAGTGAATCACTTCTCTCCGCTACAACGTTTTACGTGGCGCCCGAACAGGGACCGCATTTTGAGCGTGGCAGCATAGTAGAAATAACTATAAAGTGTAGATATTCTTTCTTATCCTACTATAAACATAAAAAGTAGACACTCTATTGTAGTAATTCTACTGTAGCACTGTAGATAGTACCATTTGTACATGGATACATTAACATAGTAGTTGATTACATAAAAATAACACTAGAAAATTGTAGTGCTAGTGTTATCTTAAAGACAATCATTGTAGTACTAGTATTATATTACCTTAAATATAGTACCTTAAAGAAATTACTGTAGTGTAGGACCCAGATTACCAGATTATTATTATTGTGTAGCGTATACATTTTGTAGTCTGTAAAGTAGTAAACACTAGTTAGTGTAATATAATATCACTAAGATTCTTGACTGAAATATAAAAAGTTACATGCATGTGTATGTAACAACATTATTTTCTGTATTATTATTGATGTGGTTGAAGTAATTATACCATTAAAGATTTATATTTTTATTCATAATATTTATTTTTTTTATATTCTCTTAAAATAGGATTATATGATATTTTTGCAAGATCTGTTAGTCTTTTGGGCTATCATTACTGTCTTAGGTAGGAGAGATTTTAACTGCAAGTTTGTAGATTTATGCAGTACATTACTTTAATTACTTTAATAATTCACTAGCAGCTATTTTTTTTTATTGTAGCAGCTATATATTTTGTCTAATTTGAAAATTGTTAGGGAAAAATAGCCCACATAACTATTTCTATTATAAATATATAAGAACTGAAGTCAGTCAAAATATTAGGTAGGTTAGTTTATTCGAAAGAAGCCACTGGCCTATCAAGACTTTAGGGTTTAGTCATAAACATTATACCATTAAATAAATTAAAATATTTTTTTTCTTAAATATTCTTATAAAACTACTAATATTCTTATAAAACTTCTAATTAATTTTTTTTTTTTTAAAATAAAAATGGAACAGCCGGATAAAGACCGACTGGAGCAGTTTTTGGAGTCGGAGAAGGAGTTAGGTGATCACATCTTTAACCCAGACGCTCTGTCAGTATCTCCTTTGAGAGGAGCTGGGGGGGGTTTGAATGTTGAAGAAAAGGTTAATGTAATTTTGGATGAATTTAATAGTAAAATGTCTATATTACAAAAACGCGAACAAATGTTAATGAATTCATGTAGAGAAAATGTTCAATTAAATGCTGATGATGAATCAGATACAGTACAGACTGATTCTGGACAAGTTGAAAATGTCCCAGGATCTGATTCAGTAGTTCTGCCACCATTAGAAGTGGCAAACGTACAGTCTGTTCATAATAGTCCGGTTAGACCAAAGAATGTGACTGGCACTGCTGCGAAACCTAGAAATAATAAAGTAGAAAATATAGCGCCACACTTGTCACATTTTCAGGTGCCTAATGCACAAAAGTCAATTTTAACACATTTAGAAACAGTTCAACAACAACAAGCTTTGATGATACAAGCTATAGCACTCCTTACGGAGTTAGTTAAAAGTTCACATAAGGTAAAAGTTCTTGATCCAGGAAAATATTGCTATGAAGCAGATCAAGACTTCCTTCAATATATGATAGAATTTGAAGCTTTTTGTACCCACAACTATCCCAGATCTCCTCAACAATGGTTGAGGTTATTGGGCAGGCAGTTGGAAGGGTCATTTCGCCAACTGTATGACTTAGTTATTAAAACAGATAGAAATTATTATTCAGTAAAGAAAATATTAATAAAATGGCATAAAGAGGAGGAGAAGAAGAAAGATGAACGCAATTTACGCACATATCACGCTGCCTGTTTAGGAAAAGGAGAAAGCATCCGTATGTTTGCCTTACGGCTAGAGCAATTGGCTGCGAAGGCATACGATGGGCTCGATATGCGCCAGCATAATTCATTAAGAGAAGCTTTTATACTTAGTTTACCCACAAATGTAGAAAAGAAAATGAGAGAACATCTTTTAGAAAATGAATCTGATGAAACAAGAGTTTCGTGGGAACGACTTGTGCAGCTTGCCGATAAATTTGATCGTGAATTTTATAAAGGTAGAGTTATTATACCCTCATATAATACAACTGGAAGGAATAATGTAGGGTTGAATCAAAGTGTGTCCGACTCTAATCAACATAATGAAACAATATGTATAGACGTAGCAAAAGCCAGTTGGACGGAGTCGTTGAAAACTGGAACCGCCGATGAAAACAAAGATGATAACCATCGGGATAATGCAAACAAAAATACCACCAGTCGTTACTACACGAACACAAACTATAAGAATGTTCAAATGAAGAAACCAACAGATGACAAAGGTCTTCAGTGTGATTATTGTGATCTGTATGGACATGTCATGAGTGACTGTTTTAAATATTTAAATATATGTTCATATTGTAAAAAGAAAGGTCATAAAAGAACTGATTGTAGATTTTATAAATCTTCAGTAACACAGGTATCTGAGGTTCACAGACCATGCCCTTTTTGTAAAGGGCCTCATGCAGGTATACGTTGCCCTGATAATACTTCACCTCATGGTAATGCTGAAGTAAAAACAAATAGTAATCAGTATAAGTCACCGTCCCCGGGAAAAGCAGGAGTAGAAGTAGGAAGTTATAGGGATGATGGTGATGCCAGTGTTAGACATAGAGAGACTTATATTAAAGACTGTGATGTGTGTAAGGGATCACACAAGCCAGGTCAGTGTCAAGGGGAAAATAAATCCAGTAAAAAACGGGGAAACTAGGCCACTCCACAAATGAGAGCCAATTTGTGGAGGGGGTCGATGTTTTGCCTATTTCTCGGCTCCTTGATGAAGAAGCTATTAAAATGGCACATAGAAAAATCCTTTCTAATGAAGTTGTTCTCGCATCACCGGGTGATTGCTCGGAGATAGACGCCATTCCCTTGGATCCTTCAAGAACAGAAATAGGTAAAGTAGAAGAGGAACTAATGGACTCGGATATAAACGAGTTTATCCCATTGAGTAATGATATGTTGGTATGTGATGAGGAGATTGATACATATGATGAAAGCCTTGTTGTTACGGTAAATCTGTGCCAGACGGACATAGATCCGCTTTTAGTATGTGTGTCATTGGACGAGAACAAAACCGCCTGGCATGACGGTCTGATTGACAGCGGGGCTGGAATTAGCTTAATGAGATCAGATATATTATTAAAATTGAAAAAAAATGTTAAATTGTTGCCTTCTGCCACTGTTCAGGTAAGGGCTATTAGGGGGTTTGGGGGAAATACAACAATACCTATTGAACACTATGTTGAATTGAGAGTGCATTTTAAAGGAGGGTTTGTTACCAACATTGTAGAGTTTTTTATCGTTCCAGAGAAATATATGGACAATGCGCTTATATTGGGTACTTGTTTGTTACGAGATAATCAGTTACTCCCTGATATGTCCCGAAAACTATTGTTGCGGAGGGAAGGAAAAAGGATGGTGACTGTAGCCAACGGTGTTGAAAAAAGTAAAAACACAATGAATAATCCTCAGGTTTGTACCATAACAGTAATAAATGAACAACTCTTAGCAGATTCTAATATCAATGAAATAGATCTTTTAAATAACATCTCCCAAGATAGGGAGCTAACTTTATTGAAAAAGGGAATCAAGGAATTAGATAATAAGCCGATATGGCAAAAACTCAGTAAATTTGTTCCTCATAAAACAAAATTATTACTTCGGAATGATTTATTATATTATGAAAGTGGGCCTACAGAATGGTTATACGTGATATCCTTCGATCTACTTGTTCAGGTTGTGTGTCACCTCCATTTTACTTGTGCCCACATAGGGCGAAACAAATTATTACAGTTAGTACAGAAACAGTTCTGGCATCCTCGGGTGAATCAGGTTGTCTCCGATATCGTTAGATGCTGTCATATATGCCAAAAACAAAAAACATATTCCTCAAACGTGACTCCCCCAATGCTAAAAATATTGGCCAATTATCCATTCGATCTATGTGCAATGGATCTATTACAGTTTCCAAAAACCATTGTGGGGAATAAATACTGTATGGTACTTATAGACCATTTCTCGGGTATCGGTTGTACCTTTGCAGGACAAAACAAGCCATACAGTATCTCAGGCACTAAAACAACAGGTATTACCATTCCTACCCAGAGTTCCGTCCAGAATCCTTACGGATAATGGGACAGAGTTTGTTTCGCGAAATTTTCAAACAGTATTGCAGGACTTTAATATCAAACATGTTCGCGCATCCCCTCTCCACCCTGCTAGTAACGGACTGTGCGAACGTTTTAATCGTAGCCTGATTCAAATATTGAAGTGCTTGGTTTGGGAAAAACCGGATCAATGGGATGAAGAATTAACGTCCTCCGTCCTTATTTATAATAACACGGTGCATAAGGCATTACAAATGTCCCCCACTGACTTCCTTTTAAAAAAATCTCATGGACAAGATCTGCATAGCTTCCCACAGTATTGGAAGGAGGGGAGTATAAATTTCAGACCATTCAAGGTGGGACAACTGGTTGCGAAAAAAGTGATATATACGGGACATAGTACAGCCCAGAAATTTAAGAAAAAGTGGGAGGGCCCTTTTACGATAGTAGAGGTGAATGAAAACTTAGTTACCTATGTTATACGGCGGACGGGAGGACGTTCTACAAAACAGGAGAAAGTACATTTCTCACATTTACGTAGCTGGATAGAGATTCCTCTTTACTTACAGCGTTATTTAAGAAGAAACAAAGCTCTTAAGGAACAATTCTTCATCGATGAAGAAGATGAGGAAGAGGAGGAGGAAGAGTTTTGGGATATTGAAAACACAGACCATTTGGAATTGAATAACACAAATGAAAAGGACGATCAGTTTCATGAGGACTATTCATATTCGGATTTAGGTCCTTCAGAGCAGTCTGAAGAAGAAGAAAATGATTTTGAAGGTTTTTTAGAATTTAACCCTATTTCGGAGGATCTTCAGCATACATTGTCTAAATGGACCGAAAATCTTACAAATATAAAAGAAAAGCTATGGTTCTCTCCACCTATAATAGGAATCGGACAACAAATGGACCAAAGTCCTATTGACTCCAAAGTTGTGGACTATAGTACTTCCTCCCCTAAGGACCAGATAGACCAACAAATGAGAAGGATCAACGGAGGACCGAACCGTATCACATTGTCCCCTATATTTGAGGATTCAAATGAATATATAGATGCATCAGAAAATAACGCACAAATAGGATCCCCATTGATGGATTATAGGGATTTATTTGTGGGATCATCAGATAAATCTGCCAATTTTATTACTATAGACCAGGTGAACGAAAGTTATTTTTCAGGTTTCAATCCTGATTCAGTACATTTTCATGCCCACAAGGGTCCAGATGTTTCATTGATAGACCGTGTTTTTGGGGGTATTAACAAAAATCTGACACAAAGGGTTGCTTATGCCACCTGGTTCAAGATCATTGGAATTCTCTGGTTTTAATCCGGATGAAATCATTGCCCATCCTTTGGTACCTCGAGTGAGGTCGGACATGCGAAATGAATCGCACGGGCATGCTCAGTTATCCCCGCTTCCAAGGGGGCTTTTTAATTATACATTTCTGGGAGAGGTAGTGCCTGATCCAAATGACCCTACTGGAAATGGGTTGGCGCTCGTTCCTATTATAGACAATCCTTTTATTAATCAAAACCGTATTCGCACCCGACAGACGGGGCAAGTTGAAGAATTGCCATATATAATGTCTACTCCCTTAGAATTTACTAAAAGAATTCAGCGAAGGCGAAGACAGTAAAAAAATAAGGTAATATTACCACCACTCAGAAATAAAATACCACCACTCATGGAAAATAACAGAATGTACCAACAGAATACTACCACTCACATAAAGAAAATACCACCACTCATGGCCCAAAAGGTGTTGCCACTCATTGATATTAAGCGGGATTATGGGGGTCGGTTGTGTTATAAAAGTGGGAAGTGGGTACTACTTTAGTGGGTAAAACTTTTATTATTTTTTTTTAATTTCGTATAAAAAGAAATCTTACTTTTTCCATCAAAAACTGTGAAAAATCTAACATGAATTAGTTTGTTTTTTTTTATTTTTTTGGGGGGGATTTTCGTATAATGGGATGTCTTTTTCAATAAAAAAACTTTAAAAGTATTTTTAAATATCATTTTTTTAAAAAAAAAAAAAATTTTTTTTGGTTGTTTCTTTGTTTCTATAAAAGCATAATTAACATGGTATTCAAAAAATTATTTGAAGTTCTCTTGGAATTAAGGATATATTTTCCTAAATTAATATGGTATAGAAAAATATTTGAAGTTCTTTCTATATTAACATGGTTTTAAAAAATAATTTGAAGTTACTTTCGAGTTAAGCATAAATATTCAATAGTTTTTTTTATTGCCTTAGGAATAATATGTACAGACTGAGTAGATGAGTAGGACTGAGCTTTGCATTTATGGGAAGGCAGTTCAAGTTATATTAGGTCTTGTAAAAATATCCAAAATCCATAGAGAATCATAGTTATGTATGATAATTATTATAATTACTAGGATTATTAAAAATAAAATTAATTATAATTAAATAATTAACGAATAGGTTAATCTTATATATATCTCTTAATAAATATATATATCTTTTAATAATATTTAATTTCTTGAAATAGTGTGTGATATATAGTTATTAGAATAGGATGTCTAACTTATAACTTTACTTCATAAAAAAAAAAAAAAAAAAAAAAAAAAAAAAAAAAAAAAAAAAAAAAAAAAAAAAAAAAAAAAAAAAAAAAAAGTATGGAAAAAATGTCACCATACTATAAAACAACAAATTAAAAAAAGTATTGAAAAAATCATGAAAGTAGAGAAAACATATCACTTTACTATAAAAATTACCAAGAGTTTTAAAAAATTATGAAAGTAGAGAAAACATATCACTTTACTATAAAAATCTTATTTGAAAAAAAAAAAAAAAAAAATATTTTATAGAAAAAAAAAAAAAAAAAAAAAAAAAAAAAAAAAAAAAAAAAAAATTATTTAGAAAAAGTAAAGAAAACATAAATACTTTACTAAAAAAAAAAAAAAAATTATTATTTTTAATAAGTGTATATAAATGTATATATACCCTACCTGTGTACCGGCTTGTGACTTGCGTTCAACAAAGAACAAGACGACCGGTGAACCGGAGTTCAGTCGGTAACCTCTTTAATATCTTTCCAGAAAATGCTGTTCTTACTTGCAGTGATGTTAGTGAGTTAAATCTATTACATAATGAGCAGGAAATCCAAAGACTCATTATCAATTGGAATTAAAATTAAAATTGAACTATAAAATCATTACTCAGGAATGTTGGCCCAAAATACGCCAACATATGGCCAAAAATGTATAATTGATATAAAAATGTATACAATGAACGTGAACGTAAATATCCCACGAATCTTGATGTAATCGGATACAATTGTATACATATTGAAAGAAAAGGAAGTGTATCATACTATATTGAACTTTAATAAAAATATTGGACATAGAACAGTCCGTATCAAAGTAAACAAAAATTAATGACGCCTTCTACGAGGATAATCACATCGCTTTTCTTATTTACATTATTTATCGGTTCCTGAAAAAGTTTTGTAACAGGACATGGTAAATTATATTTTCATTCCTTATTATTGCCTTGTTTTACTATTTCATTTCATTCAATCCTGAAAAAGAATTTGTAACAGGAAATGTATATACGACTTATGCCTCAAAGTTTGTAAACATTCACCCCATGTTTATCTGAGCCCTTCTACAAATAAATGTTTTGTTAAAATGAGGGGAGGGCTTAGATTTACTACGGGGGGATGTAAGGGTGAGCTCACCCTTGGCATATCTGCGACTCTGAATTTCAAAACATTTATTATAAAATTTAAGGAATTGAGTAAATTAGATTAGTTGTAAGAATATACTTGGGTTTATTTTTATTTTTGCACACTGGGTAATTGTGGTAAAGTGTGCAGTTCATTATGTGTTTAGCTTTATGGTTTATTATATATATTTATGATTATTTCAATTAATTTATGTCCTAATTATTTTTTTTATTTATTTGTGTGTCATGTATTTGTGTATGTGCCATACCCAAATATATGTCACATGTATTACAAGTATTTATCATTTCAGCGCTCTTAGCTTTTTCATAAACATAGTTATTAAAGTCAGATAGGCAGGGACATTTTACATGTCAGACAATCAATGTTAAATTCGTTGTGGATGTGCCTTCCTGTTGTTATCACAATTTCTTAGAAATCATAAATTATTGATTGTATAAGGTAAAAAACACATTTTTTTATTATTATTATTCTTCATATTATTATTATTATTATTATTATTATTATTATTATTATTATTATTATTATTATTATATGTCTTATTTAATAATGGTTATTTGTTACAGACAGAACTTACGTTCCTGTCCTCTAGTCTAATAAATCGCAGAACCTGTTCCAAACTAATTGGGGTAGGTTCTTTATCATCCATTAATGTTCAAATGCTCATTTACCAATTTGTATAATTTAATCTAATCATTATGAGAATCTTATTAAATGTTACACTGTTTATTTAAACAGACAACCGGGGCTGGGTGCCCATAGATCATAATTAAGGACTAGACGCAAACCGGGGTTGGGATAAACACCAACTTCTCTTTACTTCGGGAGCTGAGGCTCCATAATCAATCATAAATTGCAAACTGTTGGTTACCATAATATCAACTCTTTCAAATTATATCAGAGATAACTTAGGATTGCTACGATACAAATCAAATATAAGTATAAGCGTTCTTATTATAACTATTACTTTGTCTTAGTCAAATATAACATACCGAGCCGGGATTAGTGGGGTAGATAGTATCAAATTGTATAATTAATCTGCTCTCTCTTGTCATGGTTGTTATAATATCTATTAATTATTGTACATAAAATTTAGTCTTAAGATATTTGTTTTTTTTTAGGACATTCAGAAACCATCGTCAACCTGTATAAGCTTGATCTCGGTTGTGAATGTCTCTTGTATATTGTACTATCATATATAATCATTGTATTGTATTCATAGTATTGTTAGAATAAGAGGCCCATACTGTATTAATATACTATTTGGTTACTTGTTGATATATAATCTTTTATGATATACTGTATAGTTGACCTTACTTTAATTCTCAATTAATCTTTAAATAAACTTTATACTTTGTTCTTTAGACTCAGTTTAATCCAATCCACCATTTCTTAAAACTACTTATTCTCTCTCTCATCCTTCTATCTATCTTTGTTATATATTAGATGAATGTTACCAATTAACAGCTGCCATGCGCTTTAAGGTGTGGTCCCTGTTGACATTTTGACTCTGGGAGATTAAACCCTAAGCTCCTATCCGGGATACTAATAGGAGCACTATCGTTGCTCGTGATTTGTGAGGCTAGGAAGTGGGGATCACTTGCGCAGAGGGCGACCACATTGCGGGTCAATTCAATCTCCCCCCCTTGTTTTTATTTCATCATCAATTGCCCTGTAATGGGTTGCTTTAAATTAAATTCACAAGCGTGAGTGAATCACTTCTCTCCGCTACACCGGCTTTCTTATGAGTGACACCTTCACGCTGTGTAACTGGATCTCTCGTCCCGGAGTAGGACTTCTCCAAGAGGATGGAACTGGGTCCTGAAAGGCAGCAAGATCACTCACTTCCCCTCCACCAGGATGGTCACGTCGATAGATTCAAGCTGATGCCGGGCTCACAGGTCGATTACTTTATTTTTACATTGCCTTCTCCACTTGCTTATCTATTTCTTTAAGTCTACCTCTTCTTAAAACTGTCTCTTCTTTTCTTAATAAGGTGACTACTCCTCCTTTTGCGTGAGAGAAATCCGGACTCCCCCTAGATATAATTATTGTTCAATCTGCCAACAACATGGACAAACAGCATCAATGCGAAGATCGCAAATGGGCATACACTTGACCTGCTCCCATTTCGAATCTCTCCCTAGAAAAATCATACACAGGCCACATGTGCAATCTGTAACCCCTCCTCCCAAAACTAACACATACCCAATCACTCAATATACTACAATTTAATATTAATGGTTTAACTAATAAACTACAGAACTCCATTTATCATTTCCTAATAAACAACATTCTATATAGCTAGCTATCCCACAAGAAGCTCACTCCTCTCCCAACACCCTCCTTTCTGTCATTTTAATTCATTTTCTCCCCCTTCCCCAACCTCCTCTCAACACTCCCTCTTAACATTGATCCAACGACATCCCTTACCACAACACAACCCCTAACACCTCCATCCTATTCCCAGATGCATTAATAAAAATCCCAATCCTGTTCCATCCTCCTGAACAGAACCACTTATACATCTTCAATCTCTATATACGTCACCCCACCACTCCCAAATCCCCAAACAATCTAATTTGCTATCAATATTATTATCCACCACATTTCAAAACCTTATTCCCAGAGGCATTTAACGCTCACCGCCCACCTACTGGTATAAAGATTCTGACCCTGTGTGGTAAACAACACATCCTTAACGAATTAGAATCCCTTAATATCCTCAACTCAAAAACTCCCCACCCGAATCCCTCCCCAAACAAACCAATCCCCACCCTCCCGATCACATCTGCTCCCCTCCTTACATCACCGATCAACATGGGGACACACCCTACTACTGACCTACACTTAGACCACCTCCCTTTTCTTTTTTTTTTATATCTCTCTCCTCCCATCAAACCCCCCCAAAAACACTACATACACCAACTACAAAAAAGCTAACTGACCACATCGAAACCCATATTAACCCCATACCAATCCATGACAACATCCCTACACACCTCCATTATTCAATTAAATAACTTAATCATCCAAATCAGCTAACCTATACATACCCAAAGGCCACAAAAACTACCACCCCAAACCCTCCCCCAAATAACCTACTCAAAAACAAAGAAACTCTGTTCGAAAAATTAGACCAGACCATATACCCCACTCACCACTAACCAAATATCAAACCTCAATACCCAAATCAGTAATCTCATAACCACCAACACCACCAATAAGTTTTCAGAATACTTACAATCCAACATCTCACACATCAATAATAAGAAAACCTGGCAAGTCATCAAAAAACTGAATAACTCGAAACAACCTCCCTCAACTCCTACCTCTGATGTCTCCTCCCCCTTCTCCTAAACAACAATCAGACCGCTTAGCAAAACATTATTATGCTAACATCTCTCGCAAACCAACCCACACCAATAATAACAGGAAACAAAAACAACTCAGAAAACTCCCCCAGACCACACAACCCCCCACCCCCTTTACAAACTGAAAGGATATCAGAAACTACTATCAAAACCCTCAAAAACTCTCCAGCAACCGGACCTGACAATATCTAATCCCACATTTAAAAACACCTCAGTGAAAAGCACTTCTCCTTATCACAGAAATCTTTAACAAATCCTTGCAACTTAACTATATACCCTCAATCTGGAAACAAGCAATCATACCCCAAAACTCAAGCCTAAAAAGACCCTAACTCCCCTCCTTTTACCAGGCTCAATCTCTTCTTCCTCTCCTCCATCAGTGCAACTGCTGGAGAAATTAATATTAAAACAAAAATTTCCCTCTCATCACCCTCCCAGATTTCCAAACATGGTTTAAAGCAACCATCGCACAATCATATGCAAGTCTATCCCTCTCTACCCAACATCACATCATCAATGTGGCTTCAACTAATCCCTTCCATAGATCAATCCAAGCCTCACAGCAATCGACATTAACAAAGCCTTTGACACTGTCCTCAATATTCATCTTCTATACAAAAACTTGCCAACCCTCCTAGAAAATAACGATACAAAGTTTTCTTCCTTCTTTTTTCTTTCCTTTCTTCGCTCAACTGTTTCTGCCAAAGTTCCAATAAAACAATCTCCTACCTAATAAATTACAAAACGGCGTCCCATAGGGCCCCATTCTCTCTCCATTCCTCTTCACAGCAGACAGCAGACCTGCCAATCCCTACCCACCAATCCACCAAACTTATCACATACAAAGATGATATCAGCCTCATTTCCCAACATCCAGACATAAATATAGCCACTCTTCACACCCAAAACAAGAATATTTACAACAATTGGAAACTTGGCTACTCTCCAACAGAATGACCGCCCTCCCCCTCAACTCAAATCCTTCATCACTCTCCTAACCACCGACCGCCACTCACCTTCACTCCATCCAATAGCTTTCCTGAACAACAATCCCCTCCCCCTAAACAAAACCCAAAAATATTAGGACTTATCACACACATGACGTTCTCTCCCCCCCACACCAAATCTGCCCAGCATCGGTCAACGGAACCAAACACCCTCCAACCCTTCTTTCCCAACACAGCTTCATAGTGGAGCATAACACCCCATCAACACTTATACCAGAACAAAGTCCCATGGCTGCACTGTCAAATTATCCTAAATAAGCTAAACAGTAAAACACCAATTTCTAATGTGCCTCATATCGCCGTCATTGAGGTTAAAACCATACTTCATATTATCCAATATTGATGCCATATAGCATGAGTACAAGATTCAGAGCATCCTTCCTATCTCACCCACCTGAGATGGGGTCGCCTTCATCCAGCACTCAGAAAAACCCCAACCAGCACAAAACTGGTCTAGTACAACAAACATTTTCAACTCCTCTCGGACATACAGAATTCAAAATCACACTTTCTCGCCCACACAGTTATTAAAGCCCTCCTAGAAGGTAATGACACATCTACAACATTATTCCCCTCTCCTTCTCTTCCCCATATAATTAAAGTCATGGCTCACACATATCCACACACAACTTACTAACACATACCTACAAAACCACCCAAATAACAATTTATTAAAATCTTCTCCTTCGTGGTATCTTCTTCCTTCTTCTCTCTCTCTTCAGAGTAAAGTTTTCTACACCCAAGATACAATGACCCTTCTCGCCCTAGACTGAACTGTGGTCATCATCCAAACTTCTATATATAAAGGAATGTAGATCAATCGTTAGAGCAAATAATAATTTCCAATACCTTCCAAACAATGCTCCATACTTCAGGACACTGAGCTATCTCCTCTGATAAACTAGTTCTTACAAAGGACTTTCTTCTTTCCTGTTATTCCCTCTAATCTGAACCCTCCCCTCTTCCTGGCAGCAAAGGCTGTGAAGGTATTTTCGTATAGGTGCCTCCATAACTGAGTGTAAATAGGTTATAGTTATATATATATATATATATATGATATATATAAAAAGTTATACATATATATAAGTATAAAGAAGAAAATATAATAGTAAGTATATATTATCAAATATAAGGAGTGGTATTTACAGAACAGTGACCCTTCAAGTTGACGAATTGCTTATTAAGAATCAAATCTAAAACTGAGACTTCCACAGTTATTGGCCTTCAAGACAGTCAAGTTATTTACATAAAATTAAAGAAATAAATACTATACAGTCACTGCTTGTGTGTTAATAAGGATGCAAAACATAACCTTGTAATTAACTTAGACTGGCGGGTTCTGCACATCCATATCCTGGCCAGTGGTCTGGGTTGATCCCCAAAAGAGTAGATCTACATGATAATCTGATAGACTAGCTGTAATGAGCAAGAGTATAAAGTGCTCCCATAATGCAGAAAGGTGCCCTATGAGCAGAAAAGCCCTAAAGAGAGTGCTAGAGAATGGTCACAAGAGAAAAACCCATGGAGGGAAAAGCTGGTAATAAGTCTATAAGCACAACACACAAGTGAAGAGAACATAGTAATAAATTAAGATACATAATAAAATTATACAGCTAATAAAATTGAAACAATTTATGAGAGTTATGAAGATCCTAGTGGTAGTTTGCATGTAAACATGATACTATTTGCTAGCTAATCCTTCCAATAAGAACAAAAATTCCGAAAGTCCAAAGCAAACAATGGTACAAATTCAGACACAGTAAATCATAATTATAAACAATGAATGAGATGGTTAACACAGCCGATAAAAATACCATGGCAAGCAATTCGCTATGTCTGTAAGTCATTTCTTGTAAACTGTTGAACAACAGAAAAATGTTACTTTGAACCCTCTCTCTGCATAATGTAGTGCTCCAACATACTAAACATAACCTCCACAGCTCAAAAGTAATAATAAAGATACAATGAACACCCAAGTGCAAATGTTCATCATTATTTCCAAACCATAAATCTAAAAATATAAAGATTCAAAGAATAATATATTTCAGATACTCCTCACAAATATCATTTACAGATTGTACAAAATTACATCATTATATAATCAATTCTTCAAAATACCCTTCTTCCCAATTCACAAATTCCCAGCAATATAAATCTTTACTTTTCTATCTTTGTTTCCAATAATCCTCCCCTTTTCCTTCACTAGTTAATTCTCTTCCTCCTCTTTCTTCTATCTAATTTCTTTTATTGGTACTGCATTCCCACTCTAAAAATCAAATCTACTTCCAACTAAGCCAACTTTCTATTGAATCCTAATGTGTCGCTACATATTCGAAACCAGATGCTTGATCGTCCTCTAACCTCACTCCTAGAAGATCTAGTCTCCGCTCCTTCCACTATTCTACTCATTTCTACTATGCTTACTGTACTTAACTATCTATATCATCCTTTCCAAATTAAGATTTTATAACATCAATAAATCAATAACTATACGGTATTTAATAATGAATTAAAATATTAATGTGAATAATATAACAATAATTGATCTCAAATTAAATAATAAAAAAGTGACTTTAATAACTAATGATTAATGACTTAAAATATTAAATAAAGAAATTAGTAATAATGTATGGAAAATAACAGAGATTATAATAATTAATAATACTGAATTGAAATAATCAAAAATAATTTACAATAATAATGAATGAAAATATCATAAAGAAATTAAAATAAAATATAATAAAATAAAATAATTTTCAAAAACAATAATTATAAATAAGTTAAATAAGTATGCATGTAATAAATTATGAAATGATAAAAAGAACAGTCACACGACTTTTTGCATGTGGCATTTCTAAATTCTGATTAAATAATTATGATAAAAATGTTTCTGAAAGCTGAAACAGAGTAAGAAAACATTAATGAAGCCACAAACAAATATTATTAAGTGATATTCAAACAATAATAAGAAAACCATATGCTTCTAAATATAAAATCAAAGTCTAGAAGTTTGAACCACCCAAATTAGAGCATATTAAAATTTATAAGATAATTGTTCAAACATGTAATTCCACAAAATTGAGAAAACAAAAACAAATTCCCTACTTGTTTTCAGGCTGTGGAAAAACCAAAGCTGTAACAGCCAGCTGCTTCCCAACCCTCTAGCTGTGGCCTCCATGCCAAACACGACACACACTACACCTGTTAGATCCCATCCAAAACGAAGCCATCCGTGATCTCCACTGGAGCTGGGATCGTCCCCCAGTAGTGTTCTGCAGTTGAACTAATGTGATGCCACTCTTTCTCTTCGAAGAGAATACATCATGTGTTCAAGTTATCTTCGCTTAATACCATCTGCTCTGACACCTATTCTGCAGGAGGTACCTCAGAATCCTAATTACTGGCCATTTGAAGGTAAAGACGGTTCATAACATCTTTAATTTCCTCAACATCCCCTTTCAAAAGGTGTTGCCTTTCTTTTACTAAGGGTACACACCTTGGCTATTTTCCTCTCCTACCATTTGCTTGCTCTGACATCCCTCTCCAAATCTAGCCATCCTGCTGCCCTGTTAAAAGTATTCTCACGCCGCAGTTCACGATAAATTTACTCCAGTGTTTACTGATTTGGGCTCTAAAATAGGGACAGTGTGGGCGTCTGCTGCCTCTGACCGCAACCTCCCATACCCTTCCCCCTTATCTTCAATTTTTACAGCAGAGTTAACAGCTATAATGATTGCCCTTTTCTCGAATTCTAATCCTTAACCAAGATCACTCATATGTCGTTTATTCAGATTTCGCTTAGCGCGCTACAAGCGCTTAAACCCCTTATTCTAAAAAAACGTTACTGTATCAGCTGTACAAATTTCTTCGACTTCTCCACTCCCGTAAGAAACAAATTATTTTATGTTGGACTCCCTCTCATGTAGGGGTAACTGGCAATGAAATAGCTGACAGAGAGGCCAAAATGGCCGCCTCCTCTTCTCGGAGTTGTTCCAGGTACCTCCCGGATGCCATTCGACAAGGCCGCCTCCCATCAACTGATTACTATCCTGCTCTCCCACAAGTGCTCTTGTTGGCAAGAGTGCTGGACGAGTGATCGGTGGGGAAGGAAATCAGAAACATAAAGCCGAACATCGGTGAGTGGTCTTCCTCCCACAGACGAAAGCGCTTACATGAGGTGATACTTGCACGCCTCCGTATTGGCCACACTAATATCACTCACAGTCATTATATGTCACGAGACCCTCCTCCCATTTGCAAATTTTTTCGTCGCCACACCCCACAATCTGTTTGCCATATCTTCATTGATTGTTCCCATCTGGACTCTATTCGCCATCATCATTTTCCTACTTTACGGTCCATAACACCTAAAAGATTATCCCATACCTTATCTGAATCTTCCCACTTTAGCTGTAACTCTATTTTCTTATATCTTCAAGAAGTGAGTATTCTTTATAACATTTGATTTTGTTATGTAATATTAGGATTATTTATAAATGCAAGGATACAATTTTATTAGTTTTTATTTATTTTTGACTGACTGAATATTCATTTCACCATTCAAATCTTCCTTTGACATTTAAAACACATATGTGACAGGGCCCTCCCATGGTGCTGATTTTTCAGCCCAGTGTTGCCGCTTCTTTGTGAGCTGTGGTGGGTCCTGTACACTGACACGTAAAAAAAATAAAAATTCTTTTAACTGATAATTTCATTGAAATAAAAATGAATGATTATAATTTTTAAAAAAAAATAAGAGCAATTTTAACTTTTGACAGAAAATTTCTACCCTCTGCCAAAAAAAAAATCTATAAAGAAATTTTCTAAATTTTGGGTAGTGTTTAAAGAAGTTATTAGTCTTAATACATTTATTCAATTTTTTTTAATAGCTTGCTCAGTTATAAC